>JAIPRM010000164.1:15005-71434 GCA_025469315.1 Stegophylla sp. TES_Ste_2020 | reverse complement strand
GTTTTTGTCAAATTTTGGGTAGTTTTTTCCAAAAAAAACATTGAAGAATTGAGAAATTCAAAAAATGACATCTCTAAAGTACAATCTAGAGGCGAATCGAGTTTCAAAAAGTTATTTATCGAAACTTTTGGACAAGTATTTCTATACGAAAAGTTGTACACAAAAAAAAAAAATAATAAAAAAATTAACATAAAATAAACATAAAAATAAACATCATTGTAAAAACACATCATTTTAAAAATAAAAATTATAATTTAGAATGAAAACAAAATTGAAATGTGGAGAGATGGGTGGTAAAAAGGATTTAGAACAAGATAACCACAGTGTTCAGGTATAATTGAAATACTGATTTTTTAACATATTAATGTGTAAAGACACATTGAAATTATGAAAATGTTCTGAAAACAGATTAGCTTACACACAAACGTTAACACATACACGTAATAAACGCAATACTAAACAAAAAAAATTTCAGGAGAGGTTATAAACCCTTGACCCCCCCCCTCTGGGTGCGCCACTGGTTTGGGTTGTATAGCTGTTTAAAAAATTGTGTGTATGCGAATATTTTGGTGCAATAAAATTTCTTACGGACAAAGAATTTGGAAATTTTACAAGGATAAGACTGAAAAAAAAATCAAAGAAAGTACGAACAAAATATTTATTGAGTATTTTATTTCTAGATACTAACATACTGGCAAACGCCACACAAAACGGTATAACTTAGGGTGACCATCTTTAAGAAAATAAAATACAGGACAAAAATATTTTTCATAACATTTTTAAATAAATAAGTATTTATTACATATTATATATATATATTTATTTATTTATTTATGTTTTTGAATCGTGACAAAAGTATAATTTTTAAACTACCTATTATAGATTAAATTTAAACACATAAAAACATTATTTTGAAAAAACATAAAATAACATAATGAATCTAAATTGATACTTTTTAAAATTTATTCAAATCCTTTATTCGTGCATATTGTGTAATTTACTTTCTAAAAAAAACTTGTTAATTCATTTTACGATTATAATTTTGATCTAATGATATCCTAAAGATTTCTAGATTCTTACATTGTTTTATTCAAATAATTTCATTTCAAAAATTTCAAATCAACAGTAAGTCAAAAAACGGGATTAATAAGATGGGACAGAGTTGAAATTACGGGACAAAAAGCGTCCTGAGAGAAGTTTTTCAGGACAACAGGACAACAGGATACGGAGCCGAAACAAAGGACAATCCTGTATAAAACAGAACGTATGGTCACCCTAGTATAACTTAATATACGATAATGATTTATTAATAATAATATGTTAAAATAAAATTTCGTTACCTGTTTTCAAGTGAAGATGAAAATATATTTCTCTTTAGATGCGACGTCCGGTATTCGTCAAATTTTTTTCTTCAATTATCATTAAACATTTGACTGTTAAATGTTGTTTCCTTACGTTACCATGGACTGTTTTCGTTAAAAATCGATAGTAATATTATTTGTTATTAAAGACATTGTCTTTATTGTGTACGTGCCAGATACGTATTTACTGATATTTTATTTTTAGATTCTGAATGAAGTGAAGAAGCTAGTGTTTTTACAATGATGTTTATTTTTTTTTTTTTTTCTGTGTACAACTTTTCGTATAGAAATACTTGATCTTAAATCATTTATGCTTTGAAAATGGTTTCTCTCATATTATAATTACAGTAAAACTAAAGTAAATTGAGGTTACATACAGCGTCATAACGCTTCGTAAATCAAAAATATTCCTCGATTTAACATAAAATCCTCACTTAGGATTAAAAGTTTTAAAGAAAAATTAATTATCATATATTTTACGCTATTGTTTTCAGAATCAAAAAGCCGGACATACTTCGCACGACGGGTGGTATTCTCTTGACGGGCGTATTAGATTTTAAAGAAACGATAAGTAATTTCTTCAATAAAACGATTCTGAACGAGGGAAGTTAATAATATAAAAAAAAATGTTAGAAAAATGTCCAAAATTTTTTTTCACATTTTCAAAATTTTCTTGCGCCAAAATCTTTTCTATAGGATTTTCTATCTATGTTTAAATTTTCATAAAATTCTGAACAAAAAATGATAGTTTTCGAGTCATTTTTGTCAAATTGTGGGTAGTTTTTTCCAAAAAAAACATTGAAGAATTGAGAAATTCAAAAAATGACCTCTCTGAAGTACAATCTATAGGCGAATCGGGTTTCAAAAAGTTATTGATCGAAACTTTTGGACAAGTATTTCTATACGAAAAGTTGTACACAGAAAAAATAAAAATAAACATCATTGTAAAAACACGACTAGCTTCTTCACTTCGTTCAGAATCTAAAAGATTTATAAACAATTTTTGAGATTTTTCAAGGCTATTAAACTTATTATACTTAATAAACTTGTATTAAATTTTTAGTTTATGTTGTCAAGAATGCAAAATATGAGTCATTTTCAAAGTTCAATATTTATCCTAAGAGAGGTCATATTATTATTTTCAGTATGTATTACATTGTTATTATTGTTGGTGATATTAGGAGAAAATTTCAAGTTTCTAGTACTATTAGTTTTGGAGTTGTAGCTAAATTACAAAAATCGATACTGTGAAAATCTAATTTATGGCAAATTTTACTCCATTTTTACTTAAATTTGAAATAGTTTTTCCTTGTTTTTTAAAATATTGAAAATCAAAAAACAATTATCTCTTTATAGTACTATTTAAAACCTAATTCTGATCTATTAGGTACCACATATGAAAATTGATTTTTTTTATTTTGTTATTGAATATTTTTTTTTGAACTTTTTTTTTTTGTTTTATTGATAATAATTATAAAATTATAATCAAAATTGGGTCAAAATATTTAAATGATGTGCAATGTTTGAAAAGTTATCAATGTACACAAAATTATAATATTTGTATTAATATTCTTTATACGTTGATCTAGATCTTTACATATTTTTTTTTTTTTTGTAATATTATTTTCATCTACATTACATTTTCACTTTTTTAAACATTTTTTTTTTTTTTTTTTTTACCAAGTTAATGAGGTGGTTAGTGTTAATACTGATACTTGATTTAAATTTGCACACAATTTAAATTTGTAATAACTATAGTGTAATACGAATATTTATTTATTTTTTTAATTAGATTATATTATATTATATATATTTTAATAATAAGTCTCATACAATTTATGTTTCATTGTCAAGGAATAATTTATTTTATTTATCAAATTAGTATATTTATTTTTTAAATATATTTTTATCAGACCAATATTGTCGCTGAACCAAATGACACACGTCACGATATCACTCACTGATCGATATGCCTATTTTTGGCGAAATTAAAAAATATATTATTATTATAAACCTAGATAAAAAAATAATCTCCTTGTGCTTATGAAAAAAATTGAGATTTTTTCTGGCTAATTATTAATTCTGGTTAATTATCTACATGTGAGTGAGATCACATTAAATTTTTAGATCTTTTACTCAACATTTTTTCAAAAACGAGAAATTTCCAATATTTTCAAAGTTCTCTACTTTTTACAAAATTGGTCAAATACTCGTGACTTTTTTCAAGTCGTTTAGCTCCATTATTTTTGAAATAATGTTGAAAAACAAATAAAAATGCAGAGCATCATATTTTTAGCGAGTTCTTAAAGTTTTCTTTTACGCTTAGAGAAAGTATTGAGTATTTTGAAAAATTACCTCTCTGAAGTACAATCTTGGGACTGGGTGCGATTTCCGATCTAAAAGAAAATACTGCAAGAAACTTTTGGACAACTGTTTCTGTATGAAAAAGTGTTTCCAGAAGGAGAAAAGAAACAGAAAAAAAAAAATAATATTCTGTTGCTCGATACATTCATGTTAAATTGACATGTTTAACTTTTACCATAAGATAAGAATACTTTTACGCATACTCCATAAACCTTTGAAAAATTCAAAACAACCACCAAGAGCGAGTATCCTATCCGAGAAGGAATGCCCATGAAGTGAAGTATTAAGTAGTATACCTGAATTTTCATTTTCTTTTTACATTTTTTTATTATTTATTTGCCAAATTAAATAATTTGTATATTAGAGAATATATGAAAGAAAGACACCAAAAATAAATATTTATTTATACATTTATATTGTTGTTGAAATTTGAATAGAAAGTATTTAGTATACACAGTATTTTCACGACATTTACAGTACAAAATATATAAATAAGTAGGTAGGTATTTTAAGCATAGAAGAAAAGATTAAATTATATTTAACATTCACACAACAATACCTACAAGTTATAACCGATTATAATGGTATACCTTATAAAAATGTTAAAAAATTGTACCTAATTCAAGAAGCTATAAAAATAATAATTATTATAAGATTGGATCACTATAAAAACAACATTTTAACGGATAGAAATGTTTAACGAATACAATATATCAAGAAACAAAAATTTGTAAAAAAATGAGATTATGCTTCCAATACTTTATTTATAATACAACTTATATGTATTTCAGGCAATACAATAATATCAAATGAATAATAAAAAAGGAAATTACACACATTATAGAAATAAGTTTTATTATTGATTTTAAGTCAACAATAAAATAATTATGTTACTATTTTTCAGATGTAAAAAATAAGTTTCTAGTTATTGAGTAACTCTACACACTGATCTAAATATATCAACAAATCTATCATTTTTAAATAAAATCCATCAAGTTTACAGATGTACTCTCCTCTTATAATTTATAACAACATAATAATAATTATTATTATTATTACTAAATATGTAAATATAATTTATATTATCATTGTTTTTAATTTTAGCATTTTTAGAAACTACATGACTAACCTATATAATTTCTTTTGGGTAACAATTTAAATTGTAATTAAATTTCTTATTATTTATTTATGTATACTATTATTCTTTCTTGTACAAGTTAATCTTAAAAATATTTTATATTATAGGTACATATAAATTGTAGCTTCGTGTGTAACTTCTTTAATATGTAACTTAAACTTACAATCAGTTTGGTACATAAGTTTAAAGTTACTTTAATTTTTTATCTAAATACGACTAACAAAGTAAGTAGTTAAGTTACAGTAGTTTTTGATAGTATTTGAGCTTTAGGCCTCATAGAATATGTGGGTTTCCTTGAGCATCGAGATAGATCCTGCAAACAACTACACAAGCAAAAAAATTTTAAAAGTTAAAAAATACAAAGGTGTAAAAACGAACACTAATTTCATACTTCCTCACATATTTAAAAAAAGCCTAAATCTGGTACTGGTTTTGAAAACCTTAGGGTTTGCCAATAGTTCTAAAAACCATTTTATAATGTTACAGTGGTTATTACTATTCTAATAATCTATTTAATGAATTGTATGCAAAATAATATATTGGTTTTATGAAAATTTCTGATATTTGATAATGCCAAAAACGGTTATTACTAATAATATATAAATTTCCTTTTTAAAATTATATTTTTAGCCTTAAATTTTATAAACGCTTATTAATCCCTTTTTAATCATTTATCATCATTTGTAACAGAAGTATTTATATTATTTTATGAGCACATTTTTAAATATTTTCTATTTTTTAATTGTTGTTGTTACTTGATGTCTGTTATGAAAAAATTAAGTGTACCTAATTGAGTTGTATTACAATTCATGGAAGAAACCAAAAATATATAGGTATATAATGCACATATTTTGGGCAAGAGTTAAATTGGACATTATTTTTGCATATAATCAAAAAAGAATAAGAGCATATTTAAAAGTTTTTTGAGTGCATACAAATACGGACACTAGTTATTAGTATCGGCCTGGCTCTAACATTTTGATTAAAAAGTATTATCTAAACTCACAGATTTTGTAAAATTACAATATCAATAGCCTTAAATCATATGAAAATCAATATTTGTTATTTGATAGGTATTATATATTAAGATTTTATCAAATAAAAATTATACATACAAACTATTATAGTATAAAACACAATGTAGACATAAATAATAATAATTTGTTTTAAATTTAACTTAATCATTTCTTGGAAAACATAAATACAACAGGAACCTTGTATTTCTAAATTGCACGATTCTGGGCTTAGATATAATTCTATAATTACAATTCATTATTTTTAAATTGTAAGTGATTATAATTTTGTAACTTAGTAAAGATAATATTTTTTACCACAATTGTTACAGATAAATGGGTAATACATGTTGTTTTTTTTTTTTAATATTTTAATTCAGAGTGCTTTTTCAGTTCATTTAATACTGAAAATATTCTTAGATATAATGACAAAATAATGATAATTATAAACAATTATGAACAAAAATCTAAATACTATAAAATACACAATGACACTTTAAACAAAAATTAATTAACAAATTAATTTGAAGGATAACATATAACATAGCTCATAGATTATTTATACAACTTAATAACTTAGTTAATACTACTGCACCTAGTGCCTATATTATATTACTGTATAGCAGGGTCGGGTAACTTAAAATTACTAAAATTTGCATAGCTTCCATCTCTTGCAAGTCATACTACACACTAGACTTAAATCATATTTTTTTTTTTTTATATTTAATAAACAAAGTAGACAAATTGGGATACACAATTTTCTCAAAATCTTATCAAGTAATATTATTTTTTTTTCATATTATACTTCAAGAACAGTGGTCTCCAAATAACAGCCCCCACAAATCTTTTGAATGTTGTTTATGTACCTAGCAATTATTGAATGAACAAAAAATAAATTTTGAAAAAAATTTAGATCGTGCGAACTTATAGCATACAAATACATGGCTTTTTTGGTAAATTGAGTTTGAGACCACTGTTTTATAAATTATAATATAATATTTTAAAAAGAAGCATGACTTGATAAAAATAGTATACTGACCATCAGTTCCCCATTCCAGTATTAAACTAGAAAATACACATTACATATCTTTAAATGTATTAACTGCCTAATACAAATTTTAAAAAGTATAGTTAATTATAATAATATTACCTTAATCTTTAACAAAACTTTATGAAATTAAGTGAAAACATTAAGTAACCAAGATTTATGAAGAATGAAAATACATCCATTGTAAAAAAGACGTAGGTAAAGATTTCAACTATACTTCTCATACTGAATTCTTAATATTCACAAGTATTCCTTCAAACAGGTTTTTTTAAATTGTATGTTATATGAAAGTTTTCACTCAAAAGATTCGTAAGAAAAATATTTAACTACCTTTAAAAAGCTTAACAGAAATTAAAACAATAATAACATACAGATACAACAGTAATTAGGAGGTATTGAAGAAGCATTTACTGAGGGACTAAATTAAACATTATATACACAATACATATACAAACAAAATTATACATGAGTCTCATGCAAAATGGTTATGTAAAATTTGCTTTCTGAGTTTAACAGATTTGACCAATTTTTTTTTTAGTATTAGATTCTAAAAGGCTAATTACCTAATTTTTAAAAAATTTCTGAATGAAACAGTTTTTAAATGTGAAGAAACATTATTTTTGTAAAAAATAAACACATTTCCACAATTATATATAAACTAATAGTTGCTACAAAATAAAATCACATAAATATAAATATTAAATGACTCATTTAAAATAATACAGCAATAGGTACATCAAAAGTATACCAGAAGAAGAAGCATAATTATAGTAAATTATAATAATGTAATGATCTCTCACTTTATTATCACTCCATTAATATTATAATTAATTTTGAAAAACAATGTTGTTGCATATGTTATTACAATAAATCACTTATTATAATATATTTAGTATGTGATTATTTTGTGTGCATAGGTACTATGAAGAATGTTTATTGATTAATGGAAACAGTTAGGTACCTACACTGTATAATAATAAAATTATTATACATAAAAAAAAAAAAAAGCACTTACACTTAAAATAATCTTGGTTAATTCCCTGTATTTTATGTGAACTTTTGATTTCTTTATCAAATAGTTTATTTTAATTAGTAGATACGAGCTTGAATGTGTTATGTTAAAATGAAAAGTCAAATTTTAAAATGTATTAAATGTTATAAGAAAATCAGTAATATATTAATCAAATTTAGACCATGAACGTATTTTCTAAAAAAAAAAAAAATGTCATTATTATTAATCAACTGGACGAAATTTTATTAATGGTTTACAAAAAATGTGTGTGTTTTTATGATTTAATTACAAATAATGGAAGTTTTAAAACCTTATTTTCTTATTTAAATTGTTTGATAAAAATATGAATCTAAATTATAATGCTTATTTTTTTTTTTTTTTTTGCTACTTTCTATTCCTACTGATTACTTTTTTTGATTTTTATCTAATGATCGAACTTTATGAAATTCTCTTACAAGTGAACTAACAGCTTCTTCATGTCCTTCAAAACTATCTGCTTTTCGTAAGCCATCTTGAAAAGTATTTAGATCAAATTGACTACGAAAAGACTCTGGATCACGACAAAATTTGCTTGGCTCTGGAGTAGTTGATTTTTTACGAGTTGGAAATGTTTCCCATGATCTTTGTTTGCGAACAGGTCCTGTTTTTTTGGATCTACAACGTACGGAATTTGATGTGCGTGTACTTTTATCGCCTTCAGGTGAAGAAATACGTCTAGAAATAAAATAATATGTTAAGTACATTATATTTACATAATTAATTAACCAATAAATATTATAATAAATGTTATACATTTTTTTGGTCAATATAATTATTGTCATTCCTTTTGATCCAAAAATATTTTCTAAAATCAATAAGAAAATATCATATTTAATTTATTATCTATCTTTTAACCATACAGGTTTTTTAATCTAGTATTATATTTTCCCTTGTCTTTTTGTAAATAATTATAAAATTATATTATTCCCTTTATGTTTTTCATTAATACCTAATTGTCAAGACCAAATTGTTATACTAAGTTTATATAAAAAAATTTGCCAATAAGGGTTAATCTGTCCATTTTCGATAATTTTTGAATAATTTAATAATTTTGTCAAATACGTCATAATAATAATGATATTATGCCTTAAAAAAATATTGTAAATGAATGGATTAACCTTTATTAAATCACCAATATTTTTCTAAAAATCAGATGTTTACAAAATGGCTATTTGAATATTTTCTAAAACTGAAGTGTTAAATTTTAAATTTGAAAATTTTGGCCTTAATTGCTGTAGTAATAATTTCCAAAAAAAAAAAAGATAAAAATTATTAGTGGAACAAAAGTTACTGCATTTTTCAAATCGTACTGGAACACCTTGTATTATAGAGCTTGAGCAATCCTAGAGTTTAATGATAATATGATTAATGACAATCACTATATAATATAAATATAGACCACTACAGAAAAAATTTTGACATTTAAAAAATAAACTGCCTTAGATCCTAAGGACAATTGTCCTAAACTATTTATTATTTAACTACACAAATTATTTTAAAATGTGTAATCAATCTTAATATAAAAGAATCAAATAATTAATTCAAGACTATAATGCTTTTAAATACCTACTAAGCCAAGTAGATTATAAATAATTTCCCACCTGAATGTTATAGATTCTTGGTACATTGCCCCATCTTCAGTATCAGAATGTGGATATCGTTTATATTTTCTTGGAGCAGCTACAGGTACATGATCTTGTGGTGGTGGTGGCATAGGTTTCTTGTGAATTTTTCCTCCTTTTTTACGGCAAACTTTCGTTCCTTCACAACTTATTGTTTCAACCTCTCCGATCATTCCATCAATGTACTCAAAGGTTTTTTTATGCTCTGACTTTTGGTACCCTTTAACAGGTATAAAAAAATATTACAAAAATTAATTTACGTAAGAAATATCCCATACTCTGAAACGAATCAATATTTTTGAATACTGTTTATTCTAAAATAAAAACCTAAAAGAAAGTGAAATTTAAATGTTAGTAAATTTTAAATGTTCAGAAAAAATTTCCATGTCATTTATTACAGAAATTTTCGAAATACCAGTTTTATCTTATTTAAACAGTGTAAGAAAAAAAAAAATAGTCACCACATGATAAGTTTTTGAATCATTAAAAAAAAAAGTGGAAAATAATCCAAAACCATAGTTATATTCTTTTAACTACATAACTAAGAGTATTTCCTGAGGATCCACTTAAACCCTTAATTATTTAAAACTTAGATAAATATGATCATGAGCTATTTCTGCAGTTTTACCGGGTACATAAAATATTTGAAAAATATTATAGTTACAGAAATAAGTTTAATAAATTTATTACATATGAGATAGATTATAATATATTACATAGAATATCAGTTGGTTACACATTAAAGTATTTTTAAAGTAATCTATTTTTACAAATCAAAAGATTTGTAAAAATCATTATTCTAACAAACCATGACATTCTGGTGTCCTAAAATCACCAAGATATTCAGGGTGATTCAAAATTTATGTTATAACAATTTTATCATATAAATATTCAAAATAGAGTAAAATGTATAAGACAAAAGTTTCTTTATTTAATGAAACCTAAAATGATATGAAAATTTCATATTTTTTTGAATCTTAGGGTTGAACTTTTGAAAATCAATGTTGTGTTTGATGTTTTTATAAATAAAAAAAAATTTTTTATGTATTTTTTATAAAATTAAAAATTCATATTAATAAATAAAAGTCAACAAAATATTTTTTAAAAATACGATAAATATTAATTTTATTACCTTTTTCATCTTCTATGAGATCAACATTCAATTTTTTTTTCAAGTGATCTTTTAAATATTCTCTTAATTTATCGCACATTTCAACATTTGGCTCCTAAATACATATTAGAATAACAATTAATTTTAATTTAGAAAAACATAATACGAGGTGTGATCAAAAAATACCTTAATAATATTTATATCAATTAAGATAACAAAACCCGGATAATGTCATTCAATAAAGTAACTTCTAACGAGAATTTGAACAATGGTTTTAAATTGATAACAATTTTATTAAAAATTGTATGGTATTTTTACGAAAACAAGTTTCAGTCATGCAGCGAATTTAGTAATGGAAGCAATAGAAGAACAACGTGTGTGCGTGAAATTTTGTTTTAAATTAGGGAAAAGTTCTAGTGAAACTTTTGAACTTTCACAGCAAGCTTTTGAAGGTAATGTTATGTCTCAGACAACATGTTTTGAGTGATTTAAACGGTTTAAAGAAGGTAGGACATGTGTGATAACAAATGACCTGGTAGACCCTCGACCAGTAAAACAAATTAAATTGTTACTCGTGTTCGTGAAATTATTCGAAATAATCGTTGATTAACTATGAGAGAAGTTGCAGAAGACGTTGGAATATCTTAAGATCGCCTCTTAACAAATTAACAAAAACAAAACCGAAAGAGCATCTCTCAAGAACTTTTTGAAAGAACAGAAACTAACCAAGACTTTTTAAAAAATATTATAACAAGGGATGAAACTTGAATTTACGGATATGATGTTGAAACTAAGCGTCAATCATCACAATAGAAGTCACTAAGTTCTCCCAGACCAAAAAAAGCAAAACAGGTGAGATGAAATGTGAAAGCCATGTTAATCACATTTTTTGATTTTTGTGGTGTAGTTCATCGCGAACTGGTATCTCTCAGGGAAAAACAGTGAATCAGCATTTTTATTTAGAAGTCATAAAACGATTACATGAAAATATTAGGAAAAAAAGACCAAAAAGTTGAAAAAGTGGTTCTTGCATGTTGCATCATGATAACGCTCTGGATCACAACTCATTGCTCATTTGTCAATCCTTAACAAAAAATCAGACTGTAGTAGTTCCACAACCACACCATACTTATCACCTGACCTGGCCCCATGCGACTTTTTTTGTTTTCAAAGTTAAAATCAACGCTCAAAGGACGTCGTTTTCAAATAATTAATGACATTTAACAAAATACGAAAATCAATCTTAAGGACATCCCCATTAGTGCTTACCAGGAATGTTTTCATAAGTGGAAAAGAAAATGGCAACGATATATTACTTCCCGGGAAGATTATTTTAAAGGTGATGTGTATTTAGAATAATAGTGTATTAATAAAATTCTATTTGAAAAATCTGGGTATTTTTTGATCGCACCTCTTATATTAATAAAATATATAATTTCAACACGATTCTATGAAATTTATGGAATCATAAAGACTTTAATAACCATTAATGGTTAATTACAAAATCCTTTATGATTGTAAATTAATTGTTACCATACCATTCGTTACACACTAATGATAATAATGATATAATGATTAAATAAAAGCCTGACATACTTTTTACCATGAGTATTCTTTATTCCTCGGTATTGAATTTTATAGAAATCATAAATAATTTCTTCAATAGAACAATTCTAACCAGATTTTCAGTTAATTATATAGAACAATAATTGTGAGTTTTATAATGAGTATATTTAACAATTCAATGACAGAATAATTAATGTATATTATTTATTATTCATTATTCTATTATTCATAATAATCATCAAGTTTGTAGTGTTTTAAACTTTAAAGCTCTTATAATTAAAAATTGAATCAACTGATTTAAACAAAAACATGAATGATCTACACAATAATTAACATAGCCCAAAATATTTCACTCTAAGGACTATAAAATAAATTTGTTATAAAATATCTCTTTAAAGCAATAACGACAAGATCTAAAATATTTACCAGGACAAAATTAATTATTAACGGCCTTATAGAGAAAAATAGGCCCCAAACGTTATGCATAAAACAAATCTTATGTATCAAAAGCTCATTAAGGAAAACACAGGTTAAATCTCCCTCCCTCCAGAAAAAAAAAAAAAATCATTAAGATGGGTTTTGACAACACTGTTAAAAGTAACATACAATCTAAATTCTTTACCAGAAACATATTGCTAAACATACTGATCTAAGCAGTATTTCAAAATGAAAAAATACTACAAGCTTCATTACGCCATTTAAAGTCTAAAATAAGATTTTAACATAGTCTATATAATAATATTGTTAATAATAATAAAATGAGTGTAATGGTAACTCCAGCATTTAAAATCGTATACGTTTATGGTGTTTATATGCATGTAAATATTTATTGAAATCTACATGGTTCAAAAAATATTATGGAATCATTCTCTACCAACATATACTAACCCTGTCATGAATATTAGAAGTTGACTGTGCAGCAAGATGTTGTATATCACGAATATCTATCATCTGATATAATGAGCATGCTCTTGTATTTTTCACACATTCTTCACTTACAACTATCAATTTAACGGAAAATTAAAGCAAAATTAAACAGTATATTCATCATTAATGCTATAAAATAAATTCATTCTAACCACTTTTCGATTTAGATCTTATTGGGCAGTCTTTTATGCGACCTTCAGATTTACTTCTTTCCCTAAATTCTTGAAAAGTTTTGTCCCGCACACATACTTTGTCTACAATATGGGATAGTACACTCTTAGTTGATTGTGTTTTATGAAAGTATAACATTTGTTGATCTTTTTCTCTCACTGGAGTTTCTGGTCTATTATTATCTTTGGTATATATTGGGTCAGATAAAGGCGATGAACTGCTCATACACTGTGATTCCATTTTGTGGCATCCCATTGGGAATCTACATATTATTTAAAAATAAAGGTAATATACTCTCTAGATCAGTGATTCTCAACCGGTGTGCCACAGCACACTACTGTGTCGTACACTAACTGTACAGTGTACAGTTTTGACTCGGCTGGATATTTTAGTACGTAACAATGACTAATGCCGTGAAAAATTGTAATTTATAATAGTGTGCCGTGTACCAAAAATGGTTGAGAACCAATGCTCTAAATGATTAGTATTAATGATTTATTGAAGCACAATAAACATAAGTAGAATGTGAAGCACAATAAACATAAGTAGAATGAGTCATTCATTTTTTATTGATTAACAAAATATAAATATATTACATTATTTTTAATTTAATAGTTGATATAACAAATAAATGTAATTACCTTTGAGATTGCTGAAGAGAACTTAGTCGATCCAATAAGCTCTTTAAATCAGCCATTTCATTATTACTTGGCTTAGAAGTTAAGCGTTTGACATAAGGATCTAATTGTTGTGCTAATGTTGCCAACTGTTTAACTTCACTTTGTAAATGTGTGATATCAGTCATCTAGAAAATATGTGAGAAAATGTTTTAATACAATATTATATTGAAGTATAAACATTAAATATAGTTTTCACATACTTGTGACTGGAATATATCTTGTTCGACATGAATTCTGTATAACTGTTCTTGCCAAATAGTTTGGAAAACTGACCTCAATCTTTCTAGTTCAATTCGGTTTCTTTCAAGAGTATCATTCAAACGAAGACAATCTCTAATGATATTTTGATGTCTCAAAATCAAAGGTGGTACAGCAGGGGATTTGGTACCTTGTAGAGCTCTTACTTCCCTCTGTAGTTCATTTAAACGGTCTTTAACACAACTTAATTGAGTTCCCAGTTCCTTTATAAATGGTATGCAACATTTATTATATTAAAAACGTATAGTTTTCAATACATCTATATAAAATGTGTTTAATATTTTTAAACAAAATAAATTATTATGGAGCAAGGAATATATGTAGTTTAATTGCTATATAAAATAACTAAGTACTTATCTTATAAAATACTAACCAAAATTAAGTTAATGTCAAAATTATAAAATTAATTATTCAAGAACTTTATGAGTAAGGCCCATTTTCAATGCCCAAAAAATGTATTTTCAAAAGAGGTACCTAATTAAAAAATAAATTTAAAATTATCAGTGATATTATACTGATTAAAAATCAGCTTGAGGTGTGAAATTGTAAAAATAATATCAGTGCATCTGATTTAAATGATTATAAGAATGTGTAATCATTAGTGTCAATTGTACATTTTGTTCGAGCAATATGTCAATTACATATTATTATTCCTAACCATTTTAGTATCATAATTTAAAAAATAAAATATAAATAAATACAATGGTATTTTTGTTCTATAAATCTATGAATTTACCTTGATCTGAGAGTCAAAACTTCGACAATGATTAGAAAATGGTCCTTCTCCTTCTAAAGCTTTAGCTTTAAGAGCAGAATGTTGTCTTTTACTAGGTAATGAAGAATGAGACAAGTTTAAGTTTTCTTTGGATTTAGCAGCAAGACTATTTATATTTTTTGATGATTCATATATACCAGAATCCATTATATCTGATTTACCAAACCATGGCTCTAAACATTGAGCAAATTCAGAACGATAATTGGTTTTAATTGAACTGGTTAATAGAGGCCTATAAACAAATGTAATTTAGTATCATAATATTAAACAAATTTTAAATTCACGAGTATGTATAAAAATTACTTAGTAGGCTGAGGAATTTTCACAATAGTGTTTAATCGATCGAGCATTAAAGACACAATCTCAAGAAAATGATACTTATTTGAAATTGATACGAAATTTCTACAAAGAAGAATGTGATGTTGCAAAATTGGAAGCACTGCACTTAAAGTCAAAAGCTGGTTGCGAAAAGCTCTTTCTTTAATTTCATATTGTCTGCAAAAAATAAATAAATAAAAAATGTATAAACATAATGTGATATAAAGTGTACAGCATGAATCTACAAACAATTAACTGCATGCAGTAATTAATTACATTTCATTGCATATTATTAATGTTTAAATGATTTTATTGGTTAAAGGAATAACATTCTACCTCCGATTTAATTTCGATCTTAAACCTGTGTTATGTGGAAAATATGTGTATTATATTAATATGAGTTTGCTAATTGGTTTAATAAATATTGGAACAAATCAATCTGTCTATCTGTTATACAATTTAATGATGAGAGTAATTTTTACATGTATCTAGGTACTTTGTTGGATTGAAATTTCAGTTTCTAGATTTAAAATAGAAGTGCAAAACACAAAGCTTGAAATATTAAAAACTGACTACTTTATCTATAAAATGAAAATTCTGAAAATCCACTTCAGTCTTCAGTTGATGCGTTAGTGATGTCTCATACTTATGCAAATGTTTTTTTTTTTTTTTGTAATTACAGTGAAACTTCCATATAACGAAGTCAAATAAACTAAAAAAAATAATTGTAATACAGAGGAATTTGTTAAATAAAACTACATACATAATATATATAGTACTTATATACATTGAACTTGAAAAACATCATATTATATTATATAGGTACATTTTATTTGAACTTGTTTAATTTACTTTTGAATCTTAATTTAGAAATAATAATCAGTGAGTTTCGTTCCCTTATAATGTTAGTTAAATAGTAGTTTTTTCATAAAAAAGTTTTTCTTGTAAAATAACTTATTGGAAAACCATATCTAAAAATTGAAACTGCAGTTCTATAGTAAAATCTTTTCATCAATCTTCATCTACCTACATTCAGTATATTTAGTGTATTATCTTCATCAGATACATTAAAAAGTAAAATTGTAAGTAAAACCATACTTACAACTTTAAATAAATAGGTTTGTCATCAAATAATTTAGTTGTTATATAGAGATACTGGATTTATTAAACGGAAATAAATTTACGTATAATTAATAATGAAAGTCATAGTTCTTAAATATATTTTGTTAAATGAAAGTTTGTAACACGGAAGTTTCACTGTAATTAGAACAATAAAATTAAATAAAATATAAGTGGATAAATTTAAATAACTAATGTAAAATAAAAAATTTAACAAAGAATGTGAACAATACTTACAGAGTGAAAATATTCTAAAGAATAATATTGTACTACCTATTGTAGTATTTCTAATTTATCCTCTTTTCTATAATCATACATATTATTATAAAACTAAATATTATAAAGAGCGAAATGTGAAAATATTATTAAATAGGTACCTATTAAGTTTGATAAAACAGAAAATAAAATTACCGCTGGACTTCTAGATGCATGTCGGTTTGTATTTTGTTAATAGCGTCGTGGAGCGCCTGTACAAAATTATGTATTGTCAATTTCTCAGTGTCCGTGTTCTGTCTTAGCTCTTCCAGTAGCGTGTGACAAGTGACTACGCCTTCTCGAATCGTGTTCTGCATATCGTACACCGACTGAAACACATGAGCATTAAATACACTATCTACGAAAAACAAAATAATCCAAAAGGAACAAAAGAAAAGGCTCAAATAATCACTTACTAAAAGGGCTCTATCTATTTTTTTCAAATTTTGATTATAAGCTACATCTATGTCTATGCATGCCTTGCGACTTTCGGGAGGCTTTTCACGTACACAACTGGTACATATCACGTGTTTTTGAGTGTTTGAAAAATAGCTGATCTTTTCATCGTGTTTTGGACACTATATGGAAATATATGCATTCGCTCCGTTAAAATCGCATTTAATTAACATACAACACGGACACATAATAGGTATTTACACAACGTGTCTATTTTTTAAATAATATTATTATAATAAATTAATAGCCGACGTCGATTCGCTTACTATTTCCGTTTTGTCCGCCAGCCGCTTTGACATTTGCATGATATCATGCGTGGAAAACATTTTAGCACGGTGAGTGTTTTCCCGGCAGGGTTTGCACAACGCTTGACCTACAAGCCGTTAACAAACACCATATGAGAATTCATTGTTTTTATTTTTATTTTTTTTTCAGCCACAATACGTGGGGGTGGGTACCAACTGGCGCGCAGGAGTGCACTTACCACAAGTGGAACAAAAGTACATCGAGGACGGATCGCGTTTGTCGCAGTTGGCGCACGGAGGGTTCTCGATGTTTACCATTTCGATTAGTTTGCACATTAAATAATCGGGAGGTGGTAGATGGACACCATCCTTCAACGTAGTTTGTGTTCTGAAACGTGAAAAAAAAATATTTTAGAATACAATGGTGTAAGTTCTGCAGGTTTATAAAAATAATATTTAATTATACATAACAAGTTTGTAGGGTCGTATGTAAACGCTAATTGGAGAATACCTACCCTCAATATATTTACATAGCCACACGAATTCTGATTTTTTTTAGTTAGGTGCCATACTTAGTAATTACAAATTACACGTTTTTATGATCTCACTGATTTCAGAACTGTTAACTGATTTAGACTGACGCATGCGCTATGTGACTTTTTTCTCTTAAATTTCGACTATCTATTTACTACTCTAGAGTCTAGAGTACTCTACTACTCTAAATAAGTTATTAATTATTATAAAATAATTTCTGGTAAACTTTAAATGATTTTTATTATAATAATAATAATAATAAATTTATTTGATAAATTGTTCGAATAATAATTATTATTGCTCTCCATTTTTTTCTTAAAATATTCCATTTTTCTATAATATGCTATAAAACATGCATTTTATGAGTTTATAGTGAAATAATGCAATAATATGCATTTTACTTAAAATTTGCAAAAACATGCAAAATAAATTAACCGCCATTAATAATGTGAATCATGGACATTACAAACAAAAGCAGCAATCAGAAGTAGCAAAAAAAACATGTTAATGCATATAAATCCTTACCTTAGAGATGACAAATCGCCCGATAAGAAATTATTGGCTATTTGTTTCTCGTAATAATTTGCATTATTGCACATGAGAAGAAATACGTTGCCGCTAAATAAGAATAACCAAAATCGTCGAGTTTTTGCTTACGATTAGAATATACCGACTGAATAAGAATGTAAATTTATTTTTATAATCTTATAGACACCAAATAAAATAAAGTTGTCGAGTGATTTCAATTTTTCGAGTTGTGGATCCAGGGGGGTCACTCTTTTAATAATTTATGGATTGCACCTAACTTGCAAGATTGTATATAATACAACATTTGAATTAAAATTTAAATTATTCAATCAAAATACCTTTGAACCATTTCCTACTCTCCCAAGATGGCTATACCCGATTACCCATCACTCTTCGATGTTGACCTATTCAAATTACGATCCTTGGATAGTATTAAAAAAGGGGGTGGTAAACACTGAGCGCGTCTCAGGGCACTGAGAAGGTTAATCCGCCAACTGTATAGTCCCTATCGACCCTATTACAAATGTATGCAAGTCGTTGTAATAAAAGTTTTCCAATTATTCTCTTAATACATTTTAGATCAGAGCTTTTATAACAGTACGTTATTTATACAACGGTATTTTATTTAAATTTTCATGTAGTTTTTGTCAAATTTTGGGTAGTTTTCCTCAAATTTTGAGAAAACTATTGAAAATTTTGAAAAATTACCTCTCAAAAGTACCATTTAGAAACAAATTCTGATTCAAAAAGTTGTTGATTGACATTCTTGGACAAATTTCTAAATGAAAAAGCGTTTGCAGAAAAAAAAATAAAAATAATTAACACCAATTATAAAACAAAAGCTTCTTCGCTCCACTCAGGATCTAAAATTGGTATTATTTATTACAAGAGTTTAATCAAATAATATATAAATTATAATGATAAAATGATGGACAAATACAAAAAAAAAATTGAACCTGGCCATTACTATATTTGGAGTGGATCAGCTGATTGATATTATCATTAATATGGTTTCAGGGAAAACCATTGGAAAACTGTGAAATTAGTATAAATAATAAATAGTAAAAAAGTAGTATGTTATTTATAGATTAATTTTGTGAGTTGTGAATTGTGATGCTTGATGGTAAATACTAAATAGTAAAATAAGCATTATAAGTACTCGACTTTAAGAACTATAATTACAAATTTATTTTATTAGTTGTGTTTTGTTATAATATTTGTATTTTGTGGTTCATATTAATTTAAGTCCAGAATACGCCTGTCCTACTGCATATTGTACTATCAATACTATATTAGTATAAAGTACATATAATTGTGACGGCTATAAAGGTAAATCATAATTATTATTAAATTATTAAATACATTTTTGTAGTTTTGTACATGCTTATAGTTCATTGTAATTAGAAATCTGAATTAAATGCTCTAAAATGTCCTCTCAACAGGTGGGGGGAGACCTATTATTTTAATAATTTTTTTAATCTATTAATATTGTTCTTATTGTTTTTATTCGGTTAATTTATTATTAAATTAGTGAAATCATATTTTACATTCTGATCAGAGTGAAGAATGTATTTAACGTTTGACATGAAACAAATGTTGTTTTCTTTTAATTAATAGGAAGGTCAGAATGAATAAATAATAAATTAAAAATATTATTTGTTTAAAAATATATTTCAAATCATGTTCATTTAATTGTAGTATAAATAAATTGGCAATAATTACCCTTCATAATGTAACATATTAAATTAGTTTTGTTTTGTTTTTATAATAAAGAGGGTAATAAAGTATATTTATTTATTTAGATGAACTCACAGTATTTTTTTACTGCATCTTATACTGTCACAAATCCAGTCATTCCAGGTAATATATAAAACACTGCTATAATAAATTATGTACTTATATAAAGAGTGTTTAAAAGATTTACTTTATGATTGATATTGTTTATTCAGGTTATTATGGATACGGATTCCAACCATTAACACAAAATTTCTCCATGTTTCAGGTAAGAAAATTCAGACACCACTATGATATTTTTAAGAGTCTCACGGTATTCTAAATTTTATAATACTTTGGCTTTTATGATTTTTATTATTATTTTACACAGAAACTTTTTGCTAATAATATTAAAAGAGTATTAATCTTCATTAAATTTATTATAATTTAAAGATTTAACTATTGGCTCTGCAAACCATAGGGCATATCCCACCCGGGATGCATTGGTTCTCAAACTACACCTGTTTCTGCATCCTGCACTGCAGTTGGAATGTGTGTGCGCATATTATATTTTTCTTATGGAAATCCAGTAACAGTTTCTAACCGGTTTTTATTTTTATAAATTTTTTTTTACTATTTTCAGTAAATAATGTTTAAATTTAAAAAAATGTGCCAATTCATTTTACTATAATATACCTTTGAAACAAAAATGTTGCTAGAGTCGTGACGGATATAGTCAATTTTCCTGTTGCTGACTTTTATAGATGTGGAATTATGAATAACTAATATGACTGTTTATTTTTCTGTTTTCTCCAATTTCAGAACACGTATACACAAAGCAATAAGTTATTTTATTCTCCTCCTCCTCCTCCTCCTCTTCATACTCCTCCACCTCTTTCTCCTCAATCTCCTCTTCCTCCTCTATCACAGCAATATACTGATATGCATAATAAAAATCAATCAAACATAGTACAAAATTTCTCAGTAACAGTGAATCAACATAAAAAGAGTAAGAATTTATTGCATTTATTATAATTAATAATATATACATAGTGACTAAGAAGACTTCGGTAGTGTCATAATAATAATTTTAATTAACCCTAGGTAAGTAATAGGGCTCGGAAGCTTATGCATTTTGCAATTTTTTTTTTAAAACTCAAGATGGTTTTCTAGCTAAAAATGTGTTTCAATAGCATGTGAATCCAAATAACCAATTTTCATTTTGTAATTTTTGTTTTTTTTTTTTACTTTATAGTTAATAAGTAATTTTTCTAATTTTTTGGTCATTTTCCCATAGTTTAAGTCATTTAAAGGTCATTTTCCAATATATTTTACTATTTTTACTCATCTAGCTGAAAGAAAAAATAATGAGTGTATTAAAAGGTAATATTAAATAATATCTTTCATTATTTACCAAGAAGATTTGGCTCTTTTAAAATTTTCTCCAATTCATTAGATTGGGAAGGAAGTTTTTCTGAATGTAAATATTTACCATATGATAATCATTGTTCATTAAGTTCGTAAAGGGAACAACATAATATAATTATTTACAAAAAGAAAAGGAATAATTTAGTACTAGATTAAAAGACTGTATGGTTAAATAAAAAATAAAATGTGATATTTTCCTGTTAACTTGAGAAAATATTTTAGGATCAAAAGAGATGTTGGAGGAATGAAAAAGGAATAATAGGTGGTCCCGTTGGGATGATAAGCTGAGACATATGAATATTAAATGGGTAATGTCAAAAATCGTAGAATCATTGTGTAGTGTCCAAAGAGAAGAGTCATTCAATGAAAGTTTAAAAGAATGAGCAGGAAGTAGAGTGTGGCCAAAACGAAGACAGTAAAATAATACAATGCTTTTTCTGGGGAGATCAAGGTTTTGAAACTAAGGCCGTAGTGAGATGAAAGATATATTTCTGTACCAGGTGGCAAAGTGAGGAGGAGGTGATTCTCAATGTTTGAACTATAAATTGGTTTTGCAAATCCCTAGGTAGGAGAAAAGTCATACCATAGAATTTTTTAATTCTGAGTACATCTGAGGGTTGCCGAGGATTTTGCTAAATTGTTAGCAATTTCATTTCCACTATACTAGTATGTCCTGATACCCATATAAATGCCCAATTCTGTTAGAAGATATAAAACTTCCCTGATAGTGATTATAAGGGATTAGTGATTTAAGCTCTTATATTTTTTTAAAAATTGGGTTTACCATTTATTCTAAACACTACCAACTATTCTGATTTTTTTCTAAAACTGCAGCATAAAATTTAAAATTTGAAAATTTGGTCCTAAAAAAAAATATATATATATTGTTTTACTGCAATGCTGTAGTAATAATAAATTTAAAAAAAAAAGTTAAAAATTATTAATAGAACAAAAGATTTTGAATTTGTCAAACAGGGACACACTGTATATATTTAACATCATTTCATTTTTTATAATATATTATTCAAGTAATTTTAAAAATTCTATAATATTTATCTTGCATTAAATTATAAGGTAATTCATAAAATTAAATGAGCCCTCTACATAAAAATGTGCATGCCTATGAATGTAAGAACTACTAAATTATCAATTGAATTATACAACATAGTAGCAATATCAATTACTTTTTAAGAAACTATCTTTATAATATTATTCTTACAATGGAAAAGTACTAAGCATTCTAAATGTAATTTAACATTTTTATATTAACAGAATATTGTCGCAAAATTTATTTTGGTGAATGTTTGGACAAATCATGGGTAATTAAAAGTTTATTTTAAATACTCATTATTTTTATATTATGTGTTGTGAGCACTTTTAATTAAAAATTGTAGAACGATGCCCGAGAGGTAATTATGTATCGACGTCATCATCGTAGTCGTCATCGCCATCATCATATTGATGTCAAGTGTCCAGTGATTAATACTTCCATTGACAGACAAACAAAAGTAAATATATATACACTTTATAGAACACACCATAAAGAAAGAATATAAATACTATGCATTTTTAAAAGATAAAAGAAGATCTTAAATTGTTGAAACTGAAACAGAAATGTCTACTAAAGGAATTGGCTTCTATGTCAGTAGTAAGTTTATTTTGTTTCTAATTTACCAATAAAAATATCAACATAATTAAAAAAAAAAAATAATTAATTTTGATTCCTTTATGAAATTTAATTGATTATTACTTTATTTAGGACAAGAAGAATAAAGTTTGAGTTGACATGGATAAATATTTAGTACAGAATTATTTTTATTAAATATTCAAGTACTAAACCTAAATAAAACTATGGTTTGTAAATTGTATTATTGTGTAATTTATTTTTATAAGAGTAAGAAAAATCTAAACTAAGTGTACAAAAAAAAAAAAGACATCTTCACACCATAAAATATTCACTCCTCATGTGCGATACTCTTGGTTGGTATGTTGGAATTTAAATAAACGATAAATCATTTCTTCAATACAACAATTCTGAGTAGAGCTTCAGTTAATTATTCAGAATAATAATTGACAGTTTTACAGTTAAATAATAGAATAATCCATTTCTATTTTGTTATGATAAGCCTGTACACAAATATGCTTGTATACAAATTTATCCCCTTAAAACATTAAATTGAATTTGTTATAAAATAATAATGAAAAGAAATCGACCATTATTTGGATAAATAGTCATTTGATCAATAATTCTAAATTTAAATGCTTGTAAAAGAATAGTCTTAAATCCAACTTTTAGGAAATTTCAACTTTGGATAGAACATCGTGATGAATCTTTTCATGGTCTAAAATATCATGCACATAAAATTCTTTAACAAAGACGTATACTATGTGTACCTATGTAAGTACTTTGTCAAGTAGAAAAGGGTTTTCATAAAAACAATAAACATCATTGTAAAACCATTAGTTTCCTCACTCTATTCAAATTCAAATGTAATATGTAATTATAATATGGATGTATAAACAAATAAAACTAAAATATTTGTGAAGAAAAATTTTTAGCGGAGGTATATGGACCCAAAACTTTGTGTTACAACATACTGTAAAAACTAAGTCCATTGTCACTTTTCACTTTTTACCTTGACTACAACATTTCCCAAAATTACTTTATAATAAAAAATAAACAATATTTATTTCTAGTAAACAACATTTGACACATTTACATACATTAGTTAAATTTTATATTCATTATAAAGCAATAAATTAATAAATACTATTAAGTAATAAACTAGTTTAGTTTTTTTAGAATCTAAATGTAGTGAAGAAGCTTATGATTTTACAATGATGTTTATTTTAGATTCTGAATGAAGTGAAGAAGCTAGTGTTTTTACAATGATGTTTATTTTTTTTTTTTTTTTTTTTGTGTACAACTTTTCGTATAGAAATACTTGTCCAAAAGTTTTGATCAATAACTTTTTAAAACCCGATTGTACTTTAGAGAGGTCATTTTTTGAATTTCTCAATTCTTCAATGTTTTTTTTGGAAAAAACTACCCAAAATTTAACAAAAACGACTCGAAAACCATCATTTTTTGATCAGAATTTTATGAAAATTTAAACATAGATAAAAAATCCTATAAAAAAGATTTTGGCGCAAGAAAATGTGAAAAAAATTTTTGGTCATTTTTTTTTCTTATATTATTAGCTTCCTTCGTTCAAAATCGTTTTACTGAAGAAATGATTTATTGTTTCTTTAAAATTTAATACACCCGTCAAGAGAATACCATCCGTCGTGCGAAGTATATCCAGCTTTTTTAATTTGTATTCTCTTTTTCTAAACACTTTTTTATAGAAATACTTGTCCAAAAGTTTTGATCAGTATCTATAGAACCGGAATTATACTCAGATGGTACTTTACGGATGTAATTTTTTCAATTTCTTAATATTTTTTCCAGAAACATGGAAAATCTGTCGAAAAATTGACAAAATATTCAATTGCCAGACTTTTTGTAAAATTTAAAATTACTCTTCAATATAACTTCTAAAATAATGCAGCTAGGGACTTGAAATTTTCACCAACTACTAAAATTGGTCACAAAAACATTTCATAAGTTTCAAAAAGATTTGATCAATTATGAGTTTAAGTACAGCATTTTGAAAATTTCTCATTTTTTGTTAGTTCTTATGTAATAAAATTTTTGATATTAAGACTTGAAAATTTAATATGATCTAACTGACCTGAAAATCTCGAAAGATAGAAAATTTCATTGCGAATATTTTGGTGCAGTAAATTTTTTTACATACGAATAATTAAACATTTTACAAGGGTTTGATTAAAAAACCAACTAGAAACGATAGACGCATACTCATTTGAGTCAGTTGATTCCAATTTTCGTTTCGAACAGTTGGAAATTGTTAGTTCTTAACATGTTTCATAATTAAAAATTTGAAGATTTGGCCGTGATAGCATTATTATTGCTCAACGCCGACAAAGAGGAAAATAGTGACTGTGCAGTAGTCAAAAGGCTTTCTTTTATTTGCTTTCATGATAAGTATCTATTTTGGGGAATACAAACAAAATATTATTCATATTATTATACCAATATACCATAATATATTTTATGGTCCAATATAATATAAAGACTGTATATCTATGTATTATGTCCATAATAAATAATTATATTAATATATTATTCTTATTATTATTATTATATAAATAATATAATAATAATTAGATTTTTTGTAATTAGTGCAAAAATGAAATTTATAAATTAATGGAAATACATAAGTACATAAAAATATGTATATTTTAAATAAATTGATTTCGACAGACCGACAAAATATTCTTTGCTGGAATGTCATGTCGTGTCGTTACGGAGCTTGCCGGATCAGTGTGAATTACTGTATTCAATTATATTGATAGAATATTTTGTCAAATCGTGTTGTACGAGTGTGAATTGCGCTTATTGATGTAAATATCAGATATTTTATTTTAGATTCTGAGTGGAGCATAGAAGCTTATTTAATTCTTAAACAGGACTTAAGAATAACTTTTGAAAACTTCGATTTAGGTTGCATGAAAAACTGTCTTTGTTCTGGTCACATCGTTTGTGAGCAAAAATTAAATAAATATAATTATTATTTATTTTTTAAAAAATATTACCTATATAAAGCATAACTGGGCCCACGCCCACACACTTCTATATTTAGAACTCTGAAGTAAACCTACCAAGAGCAGTACCACGTCTCTGGGGGGAGGGCTAAGGGGCTGAAGCCCTCTCCATCGCCGCCGTATGATATTTTATTTTGTATAAAAGATAAAACTTAAATTAAGTTACATTCCATGTATTTTTTTTCTTCTCTTAAAACATTTTTCATTAGGTATAATTTAAGTCTCATTTAATCCTTCTATAGATTATAGATTTCCATTAAAACTGTACTTAAAACATATTATTTTCGACATTTTCTTGAATTTTTTTAAGAACCTAATGCCTATATAAGTAAAATAATTTCACAAAATTAATTTTATTAATTTAGTGATAAATCCAAAATAATGATCCTAAAACTAAACCAACAATTATTTTTAAAATTTGCCGCCTATCCTACAGCATTCCTCAGATTTCATAAAATTATTTATAAACAAATTTACCTTCATAAAATGTAGAAAATTGAAAACATTGCAAACTTTTAGTTTTCACATAACCGCAGTGATTTTTAGTTACACGACTATGTATTTGATAGAAACTCACTCGGTGGGGTGTTTGATAGGAATAAAAACATTCTTTCCTGACATTTTACCACACAGTAATCATTTGCATACCATAAAATACCAAGTTTAGATCAAATGACACCAAAAGCATATTTTTTTAATATTAGCCCCTTTCATGGCAAAATCCTGCATAGGCCACTGCTCCATGGTAGTACTTGCAAGTTGCGAACAACGATGGTAATCACTAATTATTAGTGTTGTATTTAATGAGTCTCTTGTGAATTTGTTTAGTGAAAATGAAATAACAAAATTATCAGTAGCAAAAAAAGATATTGGTAAATTTAACAGGTGAAAATTTGCACGGCTTACATTACTACAAGTAATACATATAAATGACCTATACAACAGTCAGTTTGTCAAATATCGCAGATACCTATGAGCAAAAAGTTGCAAAAAAGGTAGAATCACTAGTATATTATATGAAAAAAAAAATTATATTTTTCCCATGTCGAAATTATCAATGTTATAAAAGTCGATATATCGAACAATGATGTTTCAAATATCAATTATCATGTCAACACATAATTTATGGCCTTGAAATATATCATGGGCTCGCCGGGCTGTGAAAGTTCATTCCATTCTTTATCCTAATTATGTTATCATTAAGTAGGCACTAAGCACTATATAATTGTATTTAGAACATAGATAATAAATACCTTTATATCTATGATTTAGAAAGAAAATCGTAATAATTATTGAACCGGTCAATACTTTACCCTACCCAGTACCCAATAATATATTGTAATGGTGCCTCTGGACTCTGATAGTATGACAACATGACAGTCGTGCTGCATTATTCTATGCAAACTGTAAAGTGCTTATAGGTTAGGTAAGACATGATTCAACTTTTCAAAACGAAATACGAAAACATATTGTCCTTTATGAAATACTGAATTGAGTCAATTGAGAATCGCTGATGTTTGAAGTTAACCTATACAATAATCAGAGTATATGAATATACTTAGTGCTATAAGAGATATTAGATACTACTTGTTATGACTAAGCAGTAATAGTTTGTATTGTTTTCACTTTCGTTTGGTACATCGAAACGAATTCACCAAACATCCAGGTACAAAAAACAGTTAATCAAATTATTTTAATTTCGTTTATTACAGTTGTTCATAACACGGTTGTTGTGATGTATAATAAATAACAATATAACTTTTTTAGTAAGACTTTCTTAGTCCATGGTGTGTAATCATGTTTGTTCTTTTATTGTTTACTTGTTCATTGATTACTGAGGATAGATTACTCTAAGTATTGCTCATTAAAATCTCACTTGAATTTTGAATTCCACTTCACATTGTAATTATTACGTATCAATCTGATGACATTTAAAGTAGGTAAGTACTTAATAGTTAAACTATGCAAAAAAACAGTTCATTTACAGTAATACTAGATTTTTTTTTTTTACACATCCGATGTAGGTATTTATTTTTATTAATGACAATATTGTAGTGTAAAACCTACTTAAACACTTGAAATAGTACTCAATTTAAATTAAACAGTATATTATATTTTAAAGATTAAGGTATGTACCTGCCAATTTTATTTTTAAATTTAAAAAATGTAAAACATTATGCCTATATAGGTAGGCCAGGTCTACTTTGTGTTGGAGATGTCTCCCTAAGCTTGAAATATGATTTATATTTTATATATATCAATGTATAGAATGAATTGAATTGATGAATTTAATTTTAAGATAAACATTCAAATATTACAAATACAAAATACCTAAATAAAGTAAATTAACTGACATAAAATGTTTATATTTAATACAATTTATAAAGGAATTTACATGTAATATTAAAGAGAAAAAGTAGTTAAAATTATTTAGTATTTTAATCAAAGTTTTCAATACTTGGGTAATTTCATAAATAGTTGTCACTCTTAATTTTAGAGGATATAATTATTACTCTATTCCTATTGTGAAAATATCTGAAGGCAAGTGCTAATCCACTTTCACACACACAACTTTGGCACTAAAAATCAAATTTCTGAGTATAATTTCTGTAGTTTTGGACAAGTTTGGCTGGAGCAAATGTTTAACAATGTAATGTACATACCTAAATGTTATGAAAATCACGAACATTTTATTTCCAATAAGTTTCAAATATGTCAATCAGCATTTTAAATTGATTTAAAACCAAAAAATATTGAGTGTTTCTTGATTCATTGTTGACTATATTTTTAATTTATTAAATTGATTATAATATGTAAAACTAGCAAGCTTCCAATAACCAAGGTGCTTCAGATTTATAAGAATAAAGTTCTCCAAGACGAGTTTTTTATTTTGAATAGGTAGGTACCTAGTTAAAAGAGAAATTTGTATTTTAGTTTTTGAAATTATTTGATGGTCATATTGATAATATGTTACTGATCTCGGTCTAGAATACAGCTCCACAAATCAAAAAATATCCCTTGATTTGCTGTGCAACATAGGGGAATTTCGGTTTGATAAATGTTAATTGCAAATACCTTATAATATCATTGAAGTACCACTTAAGTTTTTGAAAAATATGTATCTTGATTTTTCACTCAAGTTATCGCGACTACCAGATCATGTGGTAGATTAATGCTGATTATTGAAAATCTACCTCAGTATGTATAATTATAAAAATTTAATCTCTTATTTAATTAAAAAACATTTGAAATGCCACTTTTAATTGAAGTTTACAACAATCAAATCGAAATATCCCTTTGTTGCACAAAAAGTTGAGGTACAATATGAATTTACAGAGCAAGGTTGCGGTTGGTAACATATTAATTTCTTAAAAATTTAAAAACTTAAATACATATTCCTTAAAAATCTATTCAAGATATTGATTTTTGTTGGAGAACTTCTTCCCAAATCAATGAACTTTATCCAAAACTGTAACAAATTTTTGGCATCTTATTTATCGGAATCTTGCCGTAGAACTGTAATTCAAAATATTAAAATAATGATACAACTTTTTTTTTGCAGACTTAAAAATGTATTCAAAAACCGTGAAATTTAATGTTAAAAATGTTCTACTTACAAGCAGCTGTCCCAGAGGGAATTCAAGTTGTTTCTTTTGTGATACTTTGTGTCAAATGCATGAACAATACAATATATTTCCATTACTGAATGATATTAATCAATGGGATGATGATAGATCAAGTCAAATGAGACATATTCATCACTTTAAATGCTTTGTTTGTAATTTTAATATTGATAATTTTAATCCCTGGAAAGAACATATTATGTCCACAAAACATATGTCTCTGTGTCACAAGATAAACAGTTTATATTCATACTCATGTGGAGCTTGTAAAATATTGTTTTATGGACCAAAAAATCTTATAATGCAACATTGTAAATATGTACATCGTGATAAAAGTAATTTGCCCATTGTATCAAATTTTATGGCTGAATTAATGAAACATTTGTATACCAATTCAAAACATTTATATTTTTGTGCTTATTGCAAGAAATTCTTTGAAACACAGTTGCACAGTTGTGGTAAAGGTAAACAATCAAAGAGTGTACCATATTATTGTAAGTATTGTGATGTTACGTTTTTGTGCAGTACTGAAGTATTGGATTGTCATTCATTGAGTGTGGAGCATGTAACATTAAAATGCTTTTACTTAATAAATGAAGCTATTCGCTTGGATGATTTTAAAAAACATTCTCATATTCAAAATATAGAACATACAAAGGGTTTTAGTAAGAAGCGCATCCTATCAAAGTTACCATTAATAATATTAAACAGATTTAGGGGCATATCAGAGTTAATGCCAAAATGTAAATTTTGTAAAAAATTTGTGGGCTGCAGTACTGAGAAGATTATTGAACATATATGTGTGTGCAAGAATAAAAGCTCTATTACATCAAATACGCCTAGAACATCTATTAAGACTTTTGAGTGTAAATTATGTGACTATGTAACCCAATCTTTCTCAGACTATAAAACTCATGTCATTTCACCTACTCATCTTACAAATGTTCATGTATTTGATGGATTTTATTCATATTTTTGTAATATTTGTGACTTATACACATACAGTTCAATGAGTTTAATCAAAATTCATTTGTTAAAAAATCATAATACAGCAATTACTAAACTCCCTTTAATATCCATTGTTTTGGCAAATAATTATAAGTATGTGAGTAATAATCCAAAGTGCAAGTCTATTGAGTATTTTAGTGATGATGGATCTTCAGATTTTCCTATTCAATGTTATACTTGTAAAATAAATTTTTGTATAACTTTTGATAGATATAATTTACACAAGATTTCTAGCGAGCATATTATTTTGGAATATTTTACACCAAAGGACTCGTCAGTAGTTATGAACAATAAAACATTAAATCTTATTAATCAATCCACTGAACCAAAAACTTTCGATGATAAAATTGTATGCCAAGTTCAAGTAAATAATGGTAAATAATATATATTATGTAATAAAATATGGTATATAACTGAAAATGAAATATTTGCATAAATCAATATATTGAAATATGTAATTTTATTGATAAAAATACAATCAAATTAATTTATATTAATACAATTAATTGTATTTCCTTCTTTTTCATACATTTATTAATGATTCCCATTATAATTTTAATTAAAACATTTGTTTTTTATTAATGCTAAGCAGTACATTATTCATATAAAATTAAATATTTAAAAAAAAAATATTCACATCTATTTTTTGTGATAAAAATTATTTGAGTTAGGTAGATTTATGTAAATCTCTTCATTTTCTATACAATATTATTGTATGTTTTTATAATAATGTACTTTAATAATTATATATATGTAATAATAATAATAATAATATGTACTTTAATAATTGTTTATTCAGATGAAATAAAAAAAGATTGTAATAAACAAAATAAAGTAATTTCTAATACCAGAATTACACAGAAAGGTAAACTAGATAAAAGCAAAGATGAAAATGAATCGCATTCAGTAATTCTACCAGCTAATATTGATTTCAGTGAACCTTCAAATAGATGTTGCAGTGTAATCATTAAAATTATTTTATTCTTTATAATAGACAAGTATTTAATTAAATCTGATGGTAATTGAAATGTTTATTAAATTTCAGACTTTATACATTAGCAAAATAGAAGAAACCTCGGGCTTGATTCCAACTAAAGTTTGTAGTGTTTATAGTAATATAAATGATACTGATACATTGGCAAATACTTATGATTTGAATTCAAAAGAAACGGTAATATTTACTGTGGTTAATAAATAGCATTATAATTAAATAATTTTTTAAATGCATTTTGACAACAACCCCTTCTAAAAAAAAAAAGTATTATTCAATTTTTAGGTTAAGAATCTTCTACATATTTGAATAAAAAATGTCTAGAAATATAAAATTCTTCTTACTTTATCTTCTACAATATTATTAATAGTTTCAGACTTCCTGACTCATTAAACTTCACAAAATATAATAAATTATGTTTAGTTAGTTGGTATGGTCAAATTGTAAAATTAAATATTTTTGCTGATAACCTTATATTGAAATTAGTATTTTGGGTACAGAAATACACGTTAGTGAATTTTTTAATTATTTTAGTGTGCTTTTGTACTATACAACTTTTACTTAATTAAATGGCAACATCAATTTTTTTCATTATATTTAGATTAATTGATTTTTTCAAGTTATTTTTACCTATAAAACTAGGCTTTCCTAAACCTGGATTCGATTAAATAAGTCATTTCAAACTTTTAACAAAATATTTGTTTTTTTAAAAAAGAAAAAAAATGATTTAAAAATTTATCCATTTCTTATAATTTTTTTTATGTTCATATTTTTTCTTCAAGCATTTATACATGACCTACTTTTTTGGTTTCTTATAAGAACTCAAAAGGTTTTTGTTTTATTTTTATTTATTTACTTTTGTTCTAGATCTGCAATAAACTCAAACATAATACAATTCAAATAGATGAATTTTTGGATAGTACTAAAAAACCATTAATCAACATGTCTACCACTACAATAAATGGAACATTGTCAAATGATATTAAGCTGTATGAGCAACTAAAATCAACTGAATCTATTGAAGAACTTTTCGGAAAATATGTAACATATAGACTTAAAAATATATATGATGACTCTATTAAATGTGAAATCAAACATCAAATAGATATCTTATTTGATAGTAAAATTATTGAAATAACTAAAGATACTGTTGAACACAATTTTAATGAATAATTGAATTAACTTTTTTTTTTATAATTAATCCTTATTATAAATATTATTTGCAAAGAAACAATTGGTTTGAAAATTGAGTTTTTTTTTCTCTACATTATTTTCTTTAATCTTTTAATTTTATAATCTCATAAGTGTACAGCATGGCCAGATAGACTAGTGCACCTCCTTTTTGTATGTACCTAAATATTCTGAAATTATATTTGAATATGCACATATTTAAACTTCAAAATTATAAAGTACAATAATTAGTCTCACAAATAAAGGTACGGTTTTGCATATACTTAGCACTACAATAATTAGTCACTAGATTAAGGTGCGATGTGGGAATATCGGATATGTAAGACTGTTCGTTGATGTACTTAAATGCATATGTCAATGACAACATAGGTAAGCATTTGTAAGAAAGATGTATTTGGAAATATTTTTGTGGTTTTATTAAAAACTACTGCCAGTCAAAATCAGTTCAGTTCATATAACGGTATAAATTTGTTGAGATTTTAATTGTTAAGATCAGTTGTACTAATTATTTTTTATATATTTTAAAGTGTGAAATTATTTTATATGAAACTAATGAATTCTGTCAAAAATGCAAACTTTAAGGTTATATTAAAATATGTTGACATAAGATATCGAGATTTTTTCAATATCGTTGGTAATATATATGAGTATATTTGTATTAAATTTCCAGATCTTAATATTCAGACATTAAAATGTTATGAAAAAGAAACTTACAAAAAATGAGATACTTCAAATGTTTTATTAGTTCTGTACTTACCTCAACATGATCAAATGTTTCTGAATGTTTTAGGAGGTATTCGCGTAATTATTTTTAGTAGTTAGTAAAAGTTTTAAGTTTCTATTACTATTATTTTTGAAGCTATGTTTAAAAATTTTAATAAATCTATAAAGTGACTAATACCCAAAAATGAATTTGGAGTTAGACTTGCAGTTATAAATCAAAACATGAGCAATTTCACCTAAATGGTCATAGCAGCATTTATTCAGCCAAACACCTAGCTCTTCATTAATGAACTTTCTGAATTAGCTCTTGAGGTTTACAAAACCAAAATAGGCTACGCTCTATCCACATTGAAATCAAAAGTACTAATAGAGCCCTTTACTTATCAATAACCTAATTTCCAAATCTAATAAAGAAATACGATTATTATTTATATGGACTCCAGGTCATTTTAATATAAAAGGAACGAGGAAGCTGCTAAAAATGCAATAAATAACCTGAACAGTGAAATAATTTCCTTTTCACCACTTATTATTGACATACAAAAGTTTAAATAACTACTGTATGGATACATTAAACACAGAATGAGCCAAGACAACGCAAAATAAATTAGATAAATAAAACACTCAGTTGCGCCGACCGAAATACATTAATCTTAATACTAATAAAAAAAGAGGTAGTTCTTAATCGGTTATTTTGAAAATTGGTCACACTAAATTATCTCATGGACATCCTTTGAAGAAGGCGGAACTTTCCTTGTTTCCAACATGCAATACAAATAACTCCATTAATCACATCATTGTTTACTGTATAAATTTCACAGAAATCCGAAATGAGAAACATCCCAGACAATTTATACCACAAACAGTTGGTCCATTATCAGACACCAAAAACAGATTTATATTTCTTAAAACAATTAAAATTCAGGTATTGGGATTCTTAATATCGAACTGCGTTTCCAAGATGGGGCAGGGTATTTACTGCAGTACCTACTAATATTACTATTTTAATATATTATAAAACAATAGTTTAATTATTCAATTAAATATTGTTACAAAGTTTTTATAACATAACATTATCTGCGTCCACACTTGAGCATAGTTGTGCGTGCGGTACGGAAATTTCGAATGCTTGCTTATACGTACATTAACAGTGGTGTATACAAGATTTTTTTTCGGGGAGGGCTATTACAAAATTTGAATCAACGGAACTCATGTCCTATGTTTTCTGTATGATCGTCAATCGCGTTGCATGTTATCTACGTTTTCCAGTTTACACCACTTATTTTTTTGATTTTTCGTGTTATTTTTCAAGAGAGGATCTAAAGCAAATATTTTTCACTAACCTCTAAATCAGTAATTTCTTATTGATCTATTATTATTGTAGTTAACAATTAATTTCGCATATAAACGGTGACTAAAAACAGGACACTTTCCGCTTCGTTTTACACTCTACCGACTTGCTATGCAACGTGACTCGTGAGGACATTTATGTCTTTTCGTGTAGATAACATACGACGCGAGTTCCAAATAAACCATTTTTTTTTTTTTTTTTCGTTAAAAATCACATACATTATCAATGATAAGTTGGCCACTGTAACAGCAAATGATCCTTAAAATAACATATATATTAAAAATGTAACAAAACAAATTTATTTACCACCCACTTAAAAATTATGTTTTCTTTAGAGCTTAATTAAGGCAAATCAACTATTTAAAAACTATGTCATGAATAAAAGGGGAAATCGTTCATTTTTGACGCTTTAGAATTGTGTACTGCCTTTGTTATTGTAAAACTAAAGTAATCTAAGGCTATAATTCAAAAGGCAAAACAATTTTTTTTTTCTAGTGTTTTTATGAGCTTTTTAAGTGTATTTAATGATTTTCATGATTTAAAACCCTTTTTTGAAAAAAAATTAATCAGGTGTTGATATTCGCTCGTTACACTCATTCAATGCCGTCGTCACTACTCTTTGCAAATCAAAAATATCCCTTTATTTCATATAAAAAACTTACTTTTGGGGTTAATAGTTTATTATTAACATTATTTAAACAAGTATTTCCATATAAAAAATTGTTTCCATGAAGAGAAAAAATAAAAAAAAATTAATATTGTAAAATCTTTGCTTCACTCAGAATCTAAAAATTATATTTATAAAATAAAAATAAATATATGAATAAATATGCATTTATCTATATTAATCTTATCCTTCAATTTCATAACCTCTCTATTCCTCTAAAAATGTTGGCCCACGGTGCCAAAACGTATCTAAAATTTGGCCCCCCCGTAAAAAAAAGGTTGGAGACTTCTGATTTAGAACATTAGATAGGTTAGGAACATCATTTTTCCTGAACACACTTTTTCAAAACATAGAACTTGTTACATGAAACTGGTATAATATATAAAAGTCCCGTCCGGGACTTAAACAATGGGACATCATGCTCAAAACCAGTATAGTGTCCTGACTAAATCAGGATGAATGGCAACCCTAGTCTGGCCACCTCCCCTCCTCCACCTAGTATTCGGCAGGGAGGGCGGAATCGCGCGTGATACGCACGTTACAATAATATTATCCGCAGTCAGTGGCGTTCCCAGAAATTTCTTATAGGAGGGGATGTAATCTGAAAATGGAGTGGGAAATAAATCCAGAACGGGAAATTATATACCCAGTCACAGACACAATTAGGTGGGACTACCCGCCCATGACCATTCAAACTCCCCTAGATTTTGGAAAATTTTGATAAGATTAATAATACTCATTGAGGAAGAGGGGAAAAATCAATCAAATAAACATATTTGTTCCCCCCTTTAATTTTTTAACCTACTAACGCCAATGCCTGGTAAATTTTAATTAGAACAAAAAAATTGTTTTCTCGCTTCACTCGAAAAATATCTTTTTAAACTTTTTCGTATCATTATCCTATGAATACTTTTTTTAATTAATAATAAAACACATTTTGATTGAATACAAGTTACTATTTTATTCATTTTATGGTATTTAATATAATATAGTTTATACCCCAAAAAACTTTACAGCTTTTTATTAATTTTTATTACATATTCAATTTCGTATAAATACTTATAACTAGGTGCTGTTAATATGCAAAATGACCACAGTTATAAATATGTCTACAAGTTACAACCAACTTTAATTATTTTATCATTCCATTTTAAAACTCATAATCTATTATTCATCAGTTATAAACGTAATTCACATTGATTTCCTATCACATTTTTCATAAAAATGTACTAAATATTTCCAATCAGTGGCGCCGTTTGGAAAAAAGTACTGGGGTAGCAAAAGTTGTACCAAAAAGAAAAAAAAAAGACTCAAGAAACAAATGACTCTTTGTCATATTTTCAATACAATTTGAGATTTTAGAGATTAAAAACATATTTTAATTTTAGTTATAAATAAATAGTAAAAATAGCCTTTTTTTAATCACCAGATGACACGTAAATTTCTTTATTCACTTAAGGTTTGTTTATTTCTATATCTTTTATATATAAATATATATATATATATATATATAAAGCGCAATAATTTTTGCGGAAAAAAACGTAGGGTAGCAGTCGCTACCCCCTATCGGCGTTTATGTTTCCAACTATTTGTTTACAGGTACTCTTACATATTTTATAGCAAAAAAAAAAAAAAACTTAAAACACGGTAAAAAATACAATGGGGAGGGATATAACTTAACCTCCCCTCCCCCAGGGGGGGCACGTAACGACTTACCCGCACAGGGGACAGTTGATTTTGCCGTCCTGGTTCTTGGCCCGGACGCATTTCGCGCAAAACGTGTGGAAACATATGAGAATGCACGGGTCGTCGTAGTAGTCTTCGCACAGGAAACACAGCAGGGGGTTGCGGCTGGACGCAGGCGACCCGTCGCCGACCGTTTCCGCGGCGGTCGCGTCCGACATGGTTTGCAGCAACAGCAGATTGTTGGACGACGACGACGACGATTTCATGCGGCCGAGAAGACGAGTACGAGGGGAAACGCGCGCGCGGACGTCGCGGCGTTTTCTGCTGTTTTGCGTTCCGCGCACCAAAGTTGTGCGCGATTTTCCACCCGCTCCCCCCCCCAAACCCCCTCACAAGGCGATCGTCCTCGATCGGGTTCGGTCGACGCGTGCCGATGCCGCCGCCGCCTCGCCGGGACTGCAAAAGTGGTGCAAAAGCTTCCCGCAGCATCGTATATTGACCACCCTCCACCCCCCTCTCACCATTCATGCGCTGAATCGTCGAGGAACTTCGGAATTGCCGGTGTTGGAGTCTCGCCACCCCCCGTGGAGGAGAAACGTCGACCGACATCTCCTCCATCGGTTCGCGGTTATAGTAATATTATGTTTTATTAATGTCATTATTGTGGATAGTGAATAATATTATATTTTACACCGCATTGGAATTGCAGCTGTTTCGATAATTAAATTTTTATCATCGTTGAACCACTGAGTATACGAAAACACAGTGGCGTAATTTGGTTAACATTTTTGGTGTTGCAATTTGTTTTATGTTCTATTTAAAATAGTACCATCACTACTATCTTAAACCGTGCGTTATCCACATGAAACGAGAACACTATAAGAAAATAATACACTCCATCTATGATTTCTCGATAATAACAAATATTTTAATTCAGTGGTACAACCGTTCATATTATGCCGCCCTGCGCCCGTATTAGATTTAGTATTAAATAAGATTAATAGGGGAGGAAGTAATTTTGGTGTTGCAAATATAACACTTGCAACACCCCAATTACGCCACTGTGAAAATATTATGGTCAAACGACAGAATAAGGTGCTAAATACTTTTTTATAGTACTTATAGTATCCATAGCAGTGGCGTGGTTACGGGGAGGGTTTAGGCGGTTTAAACTCCTCCCAGAACCAAAAAATAAATGTCTAATTATAAAGTAAAAATGGCAAAATATATTATGTTTTTAGATTCTGAGCGAAAGCGAAGAATGTATTGGTTTTACAAATCTGTGTGTTTTTTTTTTTTCGTATGTATGGAAACAACATTTCGGGTAGAGATACTGGTCCAAAAGTTTCGATCAGTAACTCTATAGAACGGAAATGTTGTCAACATGGTACTTTTAGGAGGTCATTTTTCCAATTTCTCAATACTTTTTTTAAGCGCACGCCTAGACTACCCAAAAATTGACAAAAAACGGCATAACGCGAATTTTCGTAAATTCGATTTTGTTTTTTTGACATAACTTCCAAAATAATGGAGCTAGAAAGTTGAAACTTTCACCAACTACTAAAAATAGTCACGCGCACACCTCATACAATTTCCAAAAACATTTTGGGGTAAGTACGATATTTTGAAAATTTCGGAAATTTCTGGTTTTTTGTTAGTTTTTAATTCATAAAATTTTAATGTATGGGTATTAAGAGCTGAAAATTTAATACAAACATATTCATATGTATTTCTAACAGTACTAAAAAAATCTCGAAAATCGTTAGTCAAGCTTTTTTTTTACTACTGTTTAAACTTGGAATTTTGACAGAATTCATAAGTTTTACTTAAAATTACACACTTAAACGCATATAAAAACTAATTGGTTCTGCCGATCTTTATGAAACTTAGATACGTACGTAGATGGAGAATTACATTGCGGATATTTTGGTGTAAGAAAATTTTTGATGTATGGAATAATTAAAAATTTGACAAGGTTTTGATTGAAAAAAATTACGGAATAATTACTATACATATTAATACTATAAATAATTTTCTATAAATAAAAAATATATACATGGATTATTTTGTTATGAATATTAATGGACATTTTAAAAAATTTTGTGACTTTTATTTGGTGTAAGGTTTAACTATTATCGGAAAATAAAGTTAATTATATAAATAGCTCAAAATCCAGGTTTTCCCGTTAAGAAACAAGAATTCTAATTACACTAGTTACTGTGAGTTTGTCGATTTATTAATTTAAAAAAAATAAATTTTTATTTAGCCTTTTATTTCCTCATATACACCACGCGCTAGTGCGCAAACATACACGCACGCACACACACAAACGAAAGTATGCACACAAATTATGTTGTACCTACCCAGCATTATTAAATACCATTTTATTAATATAACCTTATCGCCAATTATTATTATTATATAGTATTTGAAACTTCGCTCAGAATCGTTTTATTGAAGAAATGATTTACCGTTTCTTTAAAATTCAGGCTGCATCCGAATTGGTTCCCATACCTGAAAATTGACATCCGAATTGGTTCTCAATATTCTTTGTAAGTGAAAAAAAATTCAAAAAATATTTTTAATGTAGCGCGAACGATAATTGAACATTTAAAAAAAAAGTTGAAAATGTTCAATAGAACTAAAGTTATTGCAATTGTCAGTTCATTGTGAAACACCCTATATATAATATATTATATTACTTATTATTATTAATTTTATTTTTTTAAATGACATTCATGACAAAAGCTAAAATTTTTAACCATTTTTATTATATTTTTTATTATTATTTTTACAAAAAAAGAAAAATTGCTGAATTGAAAAACTGTATAATTATTATATTATTTATTATTATTTTTATAAAAAAACAAAAATTGCCGAATTTAAAAACTGTTTGGTTATTTTATTACTTATCATTATTTTTTTAAATTTTTATAAAATGGGAAGGAAAATTGAAAATGCTTTTTACGGATATACCCGGGAACCAATTCGGATACACCGAAAATTCAATACACCTGTCGTGCGAAGAACACCCATCGTGCGAAGTATGTCCGGCTTTTTTATTTTTGTGAAAACACTTTTTCGTATTAAAATATTTGTCCTGAAGTTTCATATAGTAATTTTTAGACCATAAATCACACAAGTGTCAAGTGGTACTTAAAAAAATAATCATTTGTTCAAAAACGAAGATCTGTCAAAACATTTTGTAAAACAGCAAAATATTCCGTAAACGAGTTTTTCATAAAAACCGATTGAATTAAGTTCCCATAATTTCAAAACTGATTCGACAAGAACCTTGAAATTTTCTCCCATTATGAACAAAAGTTAACACAGATTATTTGGTTACTACCTATTCCGAAAGTTATATTGCTTAAATCATGAAAGTGTTGACAATACTTAGACAATACAAATCATAGTCGAATTTCGGATAGAATGTAAATATGTTACAACTGTTAAACATACCTACCCAAACCCAATATAAAAATGAGAATTATTGGATATAGGACCACAAAACTCAAAATTTGTATTTTGGCTTTAAGCATAGAGTTATATAAAAATAATGGTACTGAAATGAATTGTTTACGATTCTCCGTTCCTTATAAGATTTAATGATTCCATCATAAGATCATTTAAAACATTGCTCGTGACGTCACAGATTCTATCGTGTGGCGGCGGCTGCAGCTGCGGCTAGCATACACAACACGTGCGTGATATTTTACGAATTACCATAGACTTACATTATAGTATTTTAGATTCTGAACAAAGTGAAGAAGCTTAAGATTTTACAATGATGTTTATTTTTTTTTATTTTTATTTTTTATTTTTTCTCTCTCTGTGAACACTTTTTCGTATAGAAATACTTGTCCGAAAGTTTCGATCAGTATCTCTATAGAACCAAAATCACACCCAGATGGTACTTTAAAGAGATCATTTTTCCAATTTTTCAATACTTATTCCAAAAATTGGGGAAAACTGTCGAAAAATTGACAAAAAACGGCAAAATACGCAATTACCGAAATTTCCGTAAAATTGAAAATTACTTTTTGACATAACTTCTAAGATAATGCAGCTAGAGACTTGAAGTTTTCACCAACCATTAAAAACAGGTACGAAAATATTACATATAAATTTTTAAAAGATTTGATCAATTTTGAGTTAAGTACGGCATTTTGAAAATTTTGGAAATTTCTCATTTTTTGTTAGTTTTTATATAATACAATTTTTGACTTTTGATATTAAGACTTGAAAATTTAATATGATCTCACTGACATATATGTTCTTTTAAAAAATATTTGATCTGAAAAAATCTCAAAAATCGTTAGTCATCTTTTTTTTTATACCCGTTTAAAATTAGAATTTCGACGAAATTCGTTAGTTATTCCTAAAATTACGCACTTTAACGTACATATAAGAAAATTGTCCAAACCGATTGTTTTGAAATTTGGTGCCTAGATAGAGAATTTCATTGCGAATATTTTGGTGCAATAAAATTTCTTACAGATGAATAATTAAACATTTTACAAAGGTTTGACTGAAGAAAAATCGAAGAAATTACAACAAAGGCGCATTTACCAATATTTAGTCGGCGCCGCCTCAATCCATGCGCACCTTAATCGTATCGTGGGAATCCCAACATAATTATGTAAACTTTATATTACTATTATATAAACTATGCCGATAATTTTACAAAGGGATTCGTGTTTCATATTCATTAATAGTGACATACTATTCGGTTGGGATGATTTTATTTTTTAATAAATATTTCAAAATTGAAGACAACCACTAGTAATGAATTTTTAAAAACCCCTCCCAGAAAAAAATCATATCTACGCCACTGTAATTAGTAATATTATTATTATTGCTCTGTGGTCTATATATCAATATATTCATATTTTATATTTCATACTTTCATAGTATTTGATCAAACCTATGGGTCAAACTAGTGGCAGATCTAGGATATTTTTATGGGGGGGAGGGGGTGCTTAGGTTAAGGCAGAGATTCTCAAAGTGTGGGGCGCGACCCTCCGGGGGTCGAGAAAGCTTTATAAGAGGGTAAAGGAGCATAATTTTTTAAAAATCAACATTTTATTGGTAGGACAGAAAAAGATTTGTGAAATTTTCGTAATAATAATCGCGTCCTGTAGTGTATAAGGGTCTCTCCTCGTTTCACCAAACTTTGTAATAAAAAAAAAATAAGCCAACCCATCACATTAAAAGTGACCAATTGATTAAAACCTTTTAGAATAAGTACATTTTATTTTAAAAATAAATTTGTAATGTGAATAACAATATTAGCCTATATTTGTTGTTTGTTTTTAACTTTTTGTGTACTCTAAACGTGACTATTAAAATTATTTTTATGAGGGGGGCCCACGCCTGGGATTGACCAAAGTGGGGGCCTGACCTGAAAAGTTTGAGAATCTCTGGGTTAAGGTATTGTATTCTATTTACTTCATCTTGATGGCATAACCTTTTTTTTAGTCCTAATAATGTACTAAATATTTGAAAGGATTAACACGTCACAACTTTAAAAAAACATTTAAAACAAATCCCTTTATTTAAAAAAAAAATTCTTCTCCGTAATAAATAAAAAAACAAAACAAATAAAAGTTTAAACAATAAATTAAAATTCTATCACATGCAATTACTGTATTCTTTGTTTCTTTATAATATTGATTAACGAAAAATAAATAACAATTTTTTGGTCATTTTGACCAATCTTCTAATTCCATCCTCCTTTCTTTTTTTTTTTTTATGCCGAGCGAATGCGTCAACTACTTGGTTTATATTTATCTGTCCGTGAATGGCCAAACCATTTAAACGTACATCAGACATAGCGGACGGTAAATAATTTTTCAACTTTCTCAAGGTTGAGAAAGATCTCTCTGCTATGTTTATGATTAATGTTGCAAGCATAGATTTATATTGTATGTCTATGGTTGCAAAGTTCAATCTATTATCAATTTTTTTTTCAGTTACATACTCCTGTTATCACTTATCAGTATTGTTGAGGGGAAAAATTACTTAATAATGGTTTGTTGTCATCAAATTTAATTTAGAAACGTGTTCAGCCCACTGAAAAATACGTGTAGAGCATAATATTTGTTTTTAATCAGGTAGAAATATACTTAGGGGGATGCTATAGCACCCCCCTTTGGATCCGCGTCAGGGTCAAATTCACGGATTTAATAGTGACGACCACCGTGCGCGCGCGCGCGCGTTCCCCCTTTTTTTTATCAATAAAATCGTTTAATAACATCAACATAAATATTCAATAACCTATTTACCAAAAGGGCCGAAATAATTTAATTCGGATTTCGTTGTCCATCAATTTTATAATTAATGTAAAATGTCACGCATGTCGTAATTGTTTGTCATTTTTTACATTTTCGCCATACTGTTAAATCTATTGTTGTTCGATAAGTTTTGTTTGAACTTAGTACTGTAGAATAATTACAACACATACTCACGACTGTTTAGTGTTACTTCCTATTTTACTCTGCTAATCTATACCTAGTATTTGATTGGATGTATCATAAAACCATGGGACCAAAACCGGAAGATATTTTAAGTGGATTCCAAGTGTAAGTTGATCTGCAAAGATTTTATTTTCATTTACTATTAAGGCGGTTGTCATATGATTTCATACTACACTAAAGATTTTTTTTCTTTTTTTAGTAATTGGATGAATTTAAGAGATGCCGATACTGGAGTTGTGTTGTGGCAAGGCAATGATGATCTGTAAGACTTCAATACTTGGTCTTTAAAATGTTATTGATATAAGTCCAATCTAAGTTGTATATTATTTTTATTAGCTCGCTACCTGACAAGGAACACGAAGCCAGAGTACCAAAAAAAATATTGAAGTGTAGAGCTGTTTCTAGGGAGATAAATTTCTCATCTGTAGAGCCTATGGAAAAACTTAGATTACAACAAAAAGTACTGTTCAAGGTAGTATATTGTTTAGAATTTTTTTTATAAGATCTAATTATGATTAAAATTGCCTTATAATATGTTATAATATGAGTAGTCTTATTATTTTTTATTTTTATACATCTCTATTAAAATTCTAGGGACGTTGCCTAGAAGAGTGGTATTTTGAATTTGGATTTGTTATTCCCAACTCGACAAATACTTGGCAGTCACTTATTGAAGCCGCACCAGAATCTCAAATGATGCCCGCTAACGTTTTAAAGTAAGTTCTACTACATTAAAGTATTTTATTATAATTTTTGGGTTTTTGATAAGTAAATTTTAAGTACCTACCTATTTGTTAAAATTATTTTTTAACACATATTTAAATTTTTTAAAGGATTAGTATTTCTCAATTTGTTTGTTCATTAGTACACAAATATATATTTGTATGTATATCAGAACACCGATTATTCGGACTAATTAATTTTGAGGATAGTCCAGGTTTGCAAATATCTGGATAATTGAAATTTAAAACTTAAAATTATTATTTTTATATCAATATTTATTATTAATTGTTAATGTACATAATTAAAAAAATTAATAAAAAAAAAAAATACTAAACATATGATGTTTTAAAAAAGGGTGGGTGATATTTTAGTTTGTTTCACTGTTGATATTCTCTTTAGATGATTTAATGGAATAACAAAATACGAAAAAACTATAATACTATTTTTATAATAAATTTAATTTAATTAATTTTTATAGTTAGGTATGATTGTTTTTTTTTTTTTTTTGTACGTTTGATTGATTAACATTTGGATAATTGGCGTTCTACTGTATCTTGTAAGGATTTTAGTCTTTTAACAGTGCTGAGTTTAAATGTTTGATTCCCAAAGACAGCTATATTTTACTCCCAATAAGTCTCTATTAGAACATATTTTTTAATTTTTTACTTTAAATATGGAATTATGTTATGTTGGTATGATCTTCATCAATTACAACTGTTATTATATTAAATTGAAAATTGAAATTTATCGAATAATTAAAAATATTAAATACATATTTACAAATATGTGGAGGTCATTATTTAATGCAGGATTAGTTAATTATCCCACAAAAAATGTGTAACCATTTTGCCCATTTTGGTAAAGTGTCTCCTTAATGACTTTTCTTAATTACATAAATTAGGATAGGAATAAACAAATGATGGTTTTCTTTTATTATTTTGGGTATTTTTGGTATAGTGCCAAGTTGCTATGATATTTGTGGACATAAAACAAATTTAAGTACATTAGAAACCGTTTATAATATTCAAGGGACCGGTTGAAATTGGTCATAATAACCGATAGTCAGTATAACCAAAATGATAAAAAAAAATAAAAATTTGATAATAAAGTTATATGAACATATTATATTATTCTGTATTACAAACTTATTCAGTTTTTGTCACAAAATCGTGATCAAAATACATACAATATACAGTATAATTCAATTTACTATTATTATTTGTTTAGTTTTTTTAAAAAAAAACATAAAATTTACATATATTAAAATAATCTGTTATTTTAGTTTGTAACACTTTTTTAGTTACATTAGTTTTGATAAATGAAGTACATATGATAAATATCATTATAGATAAAGTATTTTTCTAAAATAACCAAAAATAAACGTCATAAAAGCCGTATTGTCATTTTATAGACGTCATAATAACTGATTCAAATTCGTACATATAATATACAATTTTTGCAGGGACTCTTGACTCGAGGTCATTAAACCCGGTTTGTCATTACAACTGGTGTCATTATAAACGGTTTCTACTGTATGTTTTATCATGATTTTTTATTCAAAATTATTATATTTCGCTGTGTCTAGAGACTCAGACACTAGGGATATAATGTGTTTCCAGATATTGTACGCGTATGCATGCAAGCATACATTTTGATATGGTTGTGTTTGTTGTTATATAGTTGATCTAGATACCCTTGGGCCTGTGTACATAAAGACTTACTCAGACTGTCGGGTATTTATTTCTTTCCTGGACTATTTAATATGATTTAAAATGTTATTAAAAATTTAATTTTTTTTTCCCAATGTATCTTATACTATATCTAATATACTTATTAATATTTTAAGGTACTTGTATCTTTGCTTATATTTAAATACAATATTAATGAATCTTATAAAAAGTTAGGTAAAATATAATATGTGTTATGTCATTTTCTATTGTTTCATCTGCTACATAATTGATAGTAATTGTTTGATTTAATAAATTATTAATGTCTAAAATATATTAATTATTTTTATGGTATAGAAATTGATGTTACTTTTTTTCTTTAAATAATACTCATTATTGTTAATTTTATTTTTTTTCAGTGGGAATATTGTAATAGAAACAAATTTCTATGATGATGATATGTTAATATCATCGTCTAAAGTTCGTCTATATTATGTATGAACTTGTGAAAACAAACACAAAAATAATCAATTTGTGCACTACTCAAGTTTAGGTAGACAAATTTTTGCTTGGTGCACATAACCATGAACACGGGTACAAGTTCTCACAGCTGTGATTATTTAGTTTTCTAATTTTTTAAATTTTATTTATGATTTGTTTTTATTGTTGTAATACGAGTTAAAATTTTCAATACAATTTTAATTTAATAAGTGAAAAATTGTATTTCAACCATAAGCTGGTCACGTGTACACTTAATACATAACACATTAGGTTTAATTTTTAAATCCTAAATATTGAAACTCACAAATGCCTTTATGAATATTATTTTTATAATAAATCACTTGTAGATATATTATTGTATTACTTACGATTGGAATTGTGAATTTTTTTTTCATTATTTTAGGTTAATTTAATTCTATCATTAGAAATATATTGTACTTATTCAAGAAAATCTTATGTTTTATTACGTCTTATTGAATAACTTCCACAATATTTTATGTAATTATAAGTATATTGGATATTTATTTATGTAATATTTTATTATTATTATACACACATACTTCTTCGACTTGTAGAGGTCACATTCAATGCTGTTATTGCTAAAAATAACAGCCTTACAAAGACTAACTAAAAAACAAAATTTAATGTAATAAAGAATTCTATATTTACTCCAAATGTGGTCAATTTATAGTTTGACATTTTATTTTTGAGTTTCATTACTTAATATTGAGTTAATTATGTTTTGGCACCTCTAAAGCAGCGTTTCCCAACCTATGGGTCACAACCCAAAATTGGGTCGTCGCTCATTAACAAAAAAGGAATAAAATAAGGAGAAAATATCTAAATAATAAAAATAAAAATGACTAAATACACAAAAATTAATAACATTAAATTTAAAATATTTGTGATGAAACGTTGGTAATTTTTAGTGCAATCAAATTGCTAGTGTTTTACTACTACTACTTTTTTTGAAAAATTCTTAAATATACATTTTGTAGAGTTACGTAAAGATAACACGGAAAAAAAACAATTTTAAAATTGGTTGAATTTTGAATGAATGAAAACATTTTATATTTTCAAAAAATACAGCAAATTGTATGGTTTTTACACCTTTTAATAGAAATAACAAATAATATTCCAATAAGCAATAATATGTACACAGCTCATTTATATATTTTCTTTGTAATATTTATTTTTATAAATGTTTAAAATGTCTGCCATGGAGTGATTTGCATAATTCAATTGTATAGGTCTATGATCATTATAATAAAGTTATATATCATTAGGAATAGCCCCCGGAATTTTTTTAAACGGCCTATAAAATTGAATAATGCATTAATTAAATGTCAATAATAAATAAATATGAAAAAGTTATGGAGCCATATAGATTTGTATACAGAATTTCACTGTTTTTATAAATATTATTAAATTTATACATTTTTTTTTTTTTTTATGTTAAATGATTATTTTTAAATCTAAGATCATACTACAAATTGTTTTCATATTAGTACATTTTTGGTATTAAATAGATAACATCAATGATGTTCAGTGGTCAGAGTGGATTAAAATAAGATAGAACTAACACTGTTGATTCTTAAATTTTGTGTTTTTACATAAATATATATATAAAAATGGAATTCAGGAAAATTGAAATTTAAAATTTTTTAATATTATTGGTACCTATTTAAAACACTTAATTTCAATAGTATAATTCTAATTTAAAAATCTTCAAAAAGAAAAAATATAGGGTTTGTAGCGACTTTTAATAGAAAGTCTCTTTTTAAATCGTTGAAAAAATGCCATGCTCAGTACAAGTTTACTGATCAAATTATAATAAATCTCTTTATATATGCTAACCTAACGAATAAAATAAAAAAGTGAAAAGACTTATGAACTATCAATAATTATTTATAATTAATGAGAATAATACTAAATAAAATAAAATTTACTTTGGATTTACTTTAAGGTAGACCGTAGAGCGACATATTTTAACTATTACAGATCGATGGAGACAATGAAGTTAAATCGTATCAAAAGCATCAACAAATTATTCATAGCCAGATTCCTTTGATACAATCTGTTTAATCTGCAATCTAAATATTCTTGAAATCCTCAGACTGTATTTCCTTAGTTTATATAGATTTTCTTCATTGTTTTTTTTTTAATTTAATGGAGTAAACAAAAATTGATTAATTTTTCAAAAATCCAAAAGGGATGAATAATTTAACTCAAAATTAGTAGAGGGATGGCATTCCCCTACTTTGACCATTGATGATGTTGAATACATATATAAGCAACATATTATCTAACAAAAACAAGACAGCTCCAATTACATAATATTACACAAACATGGTAGAATTTGCCTTGTTTTTACACAGATAAACAGAATTACAGATATTATTTCTGTGCCAGAATTAAAAAAAAAAAGTAAAGTATAGACAAGAAAGCTGGACATACTCCGCACCATGGGTCAGATACTCTTGAAGGGTGTGTATAATTTTAAAGAAATGATAATTCATTTCATCAATGAGACGATTCTGAACGAAAGAAGTTAATAATATAAAAAACAATAATAGTCATTTTCAACATACACAGTCACCACGAGTACCTGACCTGAAGAACGAAGAACATACGTTGTGCAATTTATGTCCGGCTTTCTTGTTTATACTTTTTTTTTCCTCATATGTAAAGGATAAAAAATTTACAAAATTTTTTTTCCACATTTTCCTTATATTATTGTCTATCTATGTTTAAACTTTCATAAAGTTTGGATCAAAAAATGATGGTTTCCGAGTCTTTTTTGTCAAATTATGGGTAGATTTTTTCGAAAAAAAAAAAAAAAATTGAAGATTTGAAAAATTCAAAAAAAGACCTCTTTAAAATACCAATTAGAGGCAAATCTAGTTTCAAAAAGTTACTGATCAAAACTTTTGGTCAAGTAGATCTATACGAAAAAGTGTATACAGAAAAAAAGTAAATATCATTGTAAAAACATTAGCTTCTTCACTTTGTTCAGAATTTAAAATTAGCTATTAAAAAATCCACATAATTTAGCTTATAATATTATTATAAGCTAGAAGTGTATTATCAAAAACATTTTTTAAACTAATTAATCAGAATACAATATATGTACATATATTTTATAATTTTCAAATTTTATGTTCCAATTTTATTTGGGTGAATTTTTTTAAATTCATTACAGTTTTAATAATTCCTTTTTTGAATAAATAGTTTTTTTTTCTTATTATTATAGTAAATGTTATGCAAACTAATATTACTAAAATACTACTTATATACATAAATAATTTTCATTTACTTAAGTTTATTTAACTAACAATAATTTAAAAGTAATATTATTTATTTTCTAAGTTTTACTATCATTAGTACATAATATAGTTAATATAAAAATACATTGGATATAGTCAATGAACTAACAATAATAGAGGTGAAGAAAAATAAATCTAATTATATGTTGTGATAATACTACTAAAATAGACCAATTGTAATAAATTCAAAATGAACACTTTTACACTACTAAAACATTAAAATTGCATGGTAACAATTTTAAAACTAAATTAATTAATAATTCTGAATAATTGAAATATTAAAATAGTAGCTAATTTTGAACTATAGGCTAAAAATAATTATAGATAAAATTTGTTATCTTTAAAAGCGAAATATTTTAAGTAAACTCAGCTAGTTATTGAATAAATTACTATATAAGTTTACATTACAGTACTTTTTTTTTATTTGTTTATTTAAAATTATAACATTAATAAGTGTTAATATAAACATTATTATGTTGGCACCAATTAAATAAATTTTTAAAAATTAATGTGTATTTATTCAGAAATATAAGTGAAAAAGTGTGATTAAGTAAATAATAATAATAAAAAAAAAAAGCACTACCTAATACTGAGACAAGTAAATGTGACTATTTTAGTTCTTTGTTTAATTACAAGTCAATATTATAAAATAAATAATATTAAAATTAAATTTGAACTAGTTATTCGTTAGTAGGTTATAAAAAAAAACAAGTCTTGCTAGTTGATAGTAAAATACATATAAAAAATACTGCTACAAAAACACATCAATTTGGCAGTGATCAATTTTCTAATCAAAATTTAATTTTTCTGGCGATTTATCCAGATTTAAACCTCTAGTCTTTTGGATAATTTTTGAATATGGTGATCCAAGTAAAGTTTCACCCTGATCAATTTCAGGATATTTATTTGGAGTTACTGGATCCAAATCCAAATTCTTCTTCTTTTTTGGTGTCTTTTGTTCCTTTAATTTTGTACTCCTATCTGGAGATCGATAAGAATTGATTCGAAAGTTGGTACGCCTGAAGTTATACCTTCCCAAGTTTGTGTTCTCTTCTTGCTTATTATTAGTTGTGAAAGCTCCTTTACATAATTTTTCACATGAACAGCATTCACAGTAACTATTGTTTTCACCAAAAAAATTAGGACTATAAAAGCATGTTATTTCTTCACCAGGTAAAATATCTTTAAGTACTTTAACAAAAGCAGTTCCTTTATCATTAGCTACAAATTTACAATTAGCTTGGCAATCATGGTTAATATATGCTGCCGGACCTAGCCAAAGTTGAGCACGCTTTTTGCGACAACTATACATTACTGAAAAATCATTTTTTCCAACATGTAAAATTTCATCCTCTTCTTTTTCTGACAACTCAGCAATGCATCCAGCAAGTCGTTTAATAACATCATCTTTATACCAACATTTAGTAGCTAAAACTTTGGCTCCTATTTTATCTTCTAATGTGTATCTATGACAGGGTTCAATAATAAAGCCAGAATCTAAGTAAAACATTCCCATGTACCTTTCAATATGGTCTTTGATTAATTTTCTAAAGGATGACTTAAATAAACGATCTGGTATAAACTCTTGGTCCCACAAAACTGTAAAAACCGTTTTCAAACATTGGTTTTTTTTAAATTCATCAATTACAGGTTTAAAATGTGTTTTACATTTATTTGATTTATTATAATTTATGTCCATTTTGTGTGTGCTGAATCCAAGATGCACATCTACAATAAGAGATGTAGCTAAGTCATCAATATCACATAAATCTTTAGGTTTCATCATTGATTTATCTGTAAAAATAAATATTTGTTTAATACTAAGAGAATGTATAGCATAATATAGATTAGTTATTTAAGAATGTACAATTTAAATTTATAATATTAGGTGTAAAATATTATTTTAGGTTCTAAGTGACGCAAAGAATGTAATCGTTTTACAAATCTGTTAGTAGGTTAGAAGAATACATATGAAGATTTTTTAGGGGTAGAAATATTGTCAAAAAGTTTCACCCAGCAATTTTTAAGATTAAAATTGCAATAAGTTTTGTTAGCAACACAGAAACCGGATCAAAAATTTCGCCACCGGACCGGGAATCGAACCCAAACCTCTCGTTTGCCGGGCGATTACTCCACCATTAAGCTACCCGGAGGTTAGTCTTATCACCGATCTCCGTGCATTATTAACCGATTGCTAACAGTTTTTTCAAGAGTATAGGAAAACTACCAAAAATTTGACAATAAACGGAAAACATAGCTCAATTTTCATTAAATTGATATTAGGCTTTTTAACATAGCTTCAAAAATAATAAACCTAAGAACTTGAAACTTTTATAAACTATTAAAAAAGGTCATGTGCATTTTTCATTAAAATTATTCTTCACAAAATTTTATTAATTTTGAGCTCACTATAAAACTTTGAAAATATTTAAAATTTCTTTGTTATTTGTAAATTTTTATTTCATATAATTTTAATATCTTGATTCTAAGACCCGAACATTTAATACAAACATATTACTAATGGCACCAAAAAAATACTAAAAATTGTAATTCATTTTTATAACTGTTTAATGTTAACATTTTGAAAGAATTTATTAGCTTTACATAAAATTACACACTTTAACATATATACAAATTATTTAATTCTGTTGATTTTTAATAAACTAGGTATATACCTACTTAGAGAATTGGATTGTGAATAATTCGGTTCAATAAAATTTTTATTATATGAACAACTTAAAATTTAACAAAGTGAAACGTATACCATCTACTAAAAAATAGTCGCGTACATTCTCCTCAAAAATTTCAAAAACATTTGATCCATTGTAAGCTAGGTATAGAAAATTGAAAATATTGGAAATTTCTAGTTTTTTGAATATTTTTATTTCATGCAATTTTAATCTCTTAATACAAAAATCTGAAAATTGAATACAAATATACTCATTCATACTTATTACAAAATGATACTGAAAAAATATTGAAAATCATAAGTCGTTAGAACTGAAATCTACATAACTGCTTTTAGTACCTTTCAATATAAAAAAAAAAAAAAATAATGAATTAATTATATTCTGGTTATTCATCCAACATTAGGTACTTATAAATTTAATCAATCTGATTCGATTTAAAATACACTTAAAAATGTTTAATACAGTTAACTAGTTATATAACAAAGCTTTACACATCTATTAAATAGGCTTGATTCAAAAATTTTGTTCCCTATAAAACTTCGTGATTTAACAAAAAAAATTAAATGGGTTTGGGTACAATGACACATTGATAAAGTAGTACAGTATTTTTTTTTTTAATCTCTCAAGAAGTTACAAAATTTTACAATTCTATGTACCTAAAGCTTGTTACGAATTTTTATCTGTAATTAAAATAAGATAGGTACATGTAATTTAATTATAATGACTCTATGAAAAGTTTATAAAAATAAATGGCTTGTAATTAAGAGGATTATCATGCGATAATGTTCTAAAATAAGTACATATTAAAATAAAAAACATTATACGAAAATGATTATGAAAACTAATAAGGTATCTATTTGTAGTGTGTTAATTTACATTTTTACTTAAATCTCGATGAAACAAATTTTGTCGGTTTATGTTCTAAACAAGGAATTCTTGATATAACAAACTTTTTATTCAGTTTCTTATAATTCGTTTAGAATAAAAATAAAAATTTCCAACTGAAACAGAAATTATAGGGCGATTATTGGACAGTGATCTAAATACTGACCCCCCTCCCACTCATAAAAGTTTAACGTATTTTTAGTACCCATTGATGTTATATAATCACAAGAAATTAAAAAAAATAATAATAATGTAATGTACCCACGATGGTAATTCTAATCATGATGGTTTTAAAGTCGATTGAAACATTTATACATTATAAAAAAAATACATGTTAAGATATTTTCGAGAGAGATGTTTAAAATAACCATAATTGTAAGAAAAAATTAAATATTCAGCAATAACTTACAGTTTAGATAGTCCGTTACTCTGGTTATTCTTTAGTTGATTGATAAGATTCTGGAAGATCTTAATCGTTAGAAGAGCAGGGCGAGTGAATCGCAAAACATCAACAAACGTGAGAACCACCGCAGTGTGACCCAACCAAACCTGTGAGAAATAACTGAAAAGTCAAATGAGTATAAAAATTGAAATGAGAATTACTTCGGCTAGAATCTCTGATACAAATTTCAGTTGATAACAATTTTTGAATATCAGTTTTTAGAATAGATGTTACCACGACAACGGTCGAGGCAACGTCTTACTCAAAGCACTTCTATTATCACATTATCAACAGCTGATTGTTACTATTGAACTCCCTACTACAAATATTCAATTTGGTCGATTTTTTTCGCTGTTTTCCCCATTTATATGGGATAACACAGTACATACATAGTACATACTACATATTACACGATTAATCAAATACTTTGGAGAAAGGCAACCGGTCCCCAATCAATAAACTTCATCCACAATGAGGGCGTGTCAGTTTTTCAGGTCGCTTCATGCGAATCCCTTGCTGTTGACTGGCTTTGAACACAGTGGTGGTTGTGCGACTTTGAAGCTTCCTGTGATCAGGAGATCTATGGTGAGTACTTTTTGTATAATTGCTTTTTGAGTACTTGAGTATTGTGTAGGTATAAATTAGCATTAATTGCTCATGTTTAAGGCGTCTAAATCTGATGTCGGTGTCCGAAAGGAATCTGACACTTTTGGTGAATTAGAAGTACCTGGTGATCGTTATTATGGTGCTCAAACCGTAAGGTCAACGATGAATTTTCGTATTGGCGGAGAAAAAGAACAGATGCCGGTAACTGCCACAATACATAATTTTAAGTTTATTTTAGATTCTGAGGGGTTAGAAGCTTATATAAATTTACAATGGTGTTTTATAATTTTTTTTCCGTTCTTTAAACACTTGTGTAAAGAAATATTAATCCAAAAGCCTCGATCAGCCACTTTTGGAATCAAAATTTGGCTCTGGATGGTATTTTATTCTTAGCATTTTTCGAAATTTACATTATGTCATAGGGTTTACACTTGTCGCCATTGTTAGTATCCTCACACCTCAATCCTAACCAGCCCTACCCCTACCACCTCTACCCTCCTCTATTCTACCCTGTAACTATGGCGACCATGGTAATTTTGTAACCATGGTAATGGAGTAACCATGTTTATCATGATAAATGAGTAACCATGACACCATAGTTAAATAGTAGTTTTTTTTTTTTTATATTATTTCTGCATTATTTTATGAATAATTAAAATGATTTTATTTTTATTTTAAATAAAATTTTGCTTTTAATTTCAATAAAACTAAGCAGAATAACTACAACTCAATCAATATAAATAATTAAAAAATACAACTTTTCCAATAAGCTCAGCATAATATTAAAATAAAATAGAACCCTAGTAAAAAAATTCTCTCTTAATTTTTAATAAAAAAAAAATATTATTCTCCATCACTACTTGTTTGCTCATATATTATTCATTAATTTACATAATAAACAATTTTCAATTTTATGAAAATTTTGGTAACAGCTTATTTTACTGTTTTTTGTTAATTTTTCTTCAGATTTTCCTTGTTTTTGAAAAAGTTGAAACATTTTAAAAAGCACTTCTCTAAAGTACTATCTGGATGTGATTTTGGATATATTCAGATACTGATCGAAACTTTTGGACAACTATTTCTATATGTAAAGTGTTTCCAGAAAGAAAAAAACCGGACATACTTCGCACGACGGGTGGTATTCTCTTGACAAGCGTATTAAATTTTAAAGAAACGATAAATCATTTCTTCAGTAAAACGATTCTGAACGAAGGAAGTTAATAATAAAAAAAAAAAAATTTTCAAAAAATGTCCAAAATATTTTTTCACATTTTCAAAATTTTCTTGCGCCAAAATCTTTTTTATAGGATTTATGTCTATGATTAAATTTTCATAAAATTCGGATCAAAAAATTATGGTTTCCGAGTCGTTTTTGTCAAATTTTGGGTAGTTTTTTCCAAAAACAAATTGAAGAATTGAGAAATTCAAAAAATGACCTCTCTAAAGTACAATCTAGAGACAAATCCGGTTTCAAAAAGTTTTTGATCGAAACTTTTGGACAAGTATTTCTATACGAAAAGT
>JAIPRM010000164.1:0-14905 GCA_025469315.1 Stegophylla sp. TES_Ste_2020 | reverse complement strand
AGAATTGAGAAATTCAAAAAATGACCTCTTTAAAGTACAATCTAGAGACAAATCCGGTTTCAAAAAGTTATTGATCGAAACTTTTGGACAAGTATTTCTATACAAAAAGTTGTACACAGAAAAAAAAATAAAAAAATAAATAAACATCATTGTAAAAACACTAGCTTCTTCATTTCATTCAGAATCTAAAAAATAAACATTGTAAAATCAAAAGTTTTTTCGTTCCACTCAGAATCTAAAATAATTAAAAATTCAATGTATAGTTATTACACTATATATTAACATAAAAATAAATAAAATTAAACTTGGCCTGGAGTATTACAAAAATTGTATTTGCGATTAGTTTTCATTTCAAAATTCACGATCAGTTAAACAAAGGCTACTAAATTTCATTTTTATATTAATATATTATGATATATGACAATATATTTACTTTATATGTACCTATATTCAATAGTTTTCTGTACTTTCTTTTATTATTAACTCTAATATTAATATTTATGTGTATGTTATGTTACTTTTATGTTGTTTACATAGATGTACTCATTAATATTGTGTATTTTAAAAATTCAATGAATAAGTTAGTAACAATTTAAATATTTATTTGCTCTTTTAGTATCCAGTGATTGTTGCTATGGGTATTTTGAAAAAAGCTGCTGCTGAAGTAAATAAAGAATTTGGTCTTGATGCGAAAATTGCAAATGCTATAAGTAAGGCAGCAGATGAAGTTATTAGTGGAAAACTCTACAAGGAAGGACATTTCCCTTTAGTCATATGGCAAACTGGTTCTGGTACACAGTCAAATATGAACACTAATGAAGTATGTTGAATTATATTTTCTATATTTTTTTTATGTCAAAAATAATTTACAGTGATTTATATTATATTATAGGTGATAAGTAATAGAGCTATTGAAATTCTGGGAGGAAAATTAGGATCGAAAAATCCAGTACATCCTAATGATCATGTAAATAAAAGTCAAAGTTCCAATGACACTTTCCCAACGGCCATGCATATTGCTGTTGCAATGGAAATAAATAACTCATTGTTGCCATCTCTAAGACATCTTCATAAGGAATTAGATAAAAAAGCAAAAGAGTTCTCTGGCATAATAAAAATAGGCCGTACTCATACACAAGTAAGAATTATTTGTTTATGTTTTGATAAATTTATAAATTATATAAAATAATAATGAATGACTATTTAGTATTTATCAGGTGTGTACATATGAATTGAAACTTTTACCTTTTAGGCCACAGATGTTGCTAGGAGTATTTTTAAACCATCCCAAATGTCTTATTTTTTCGTCTGTCATCTGGCAACAATATTCAATTTGATGTTTCATACTATAACACATTTCTTTTGCTTTTAAAAATGTCGAATTTCATGCCTTCAAACTATGATTTGATAAAATGTTAATTTTAGGTAATTTTTTAACAATAAAAGAATAAAACAACTTACTATCACATATTATGTTAAAAAAAGCGCAACCTCAATATCTGCATTATATTAAGAGTAATAACTACTGACTTTCCAATTAATTTACATACTGTATAATATAGTTTCATTAAAGGTTCAGAACTCAAAATGTAAATAATTATCCCCTTTATGTATAATATTAAAATAAATTAAAAATGTTTAATTTATAATGATAAATAATTCTAATATCAATGAAATAGCTGTTTTATACCATTACTGCCTTTTAATGTTATTGTATATTTATCATTCACAAAAATAAAAATTGTTTATTATTGTTTCATAGGATGCTACACCATTAACTTTAGAACAAGAATTCAGTGGATACGTTAGACAAATTCATAATGGTATCAAAAGAGTAGAAAATACTTTACCACATCTGTATGAACTGGGGTTAGGTGGCACAGCTGTTGGAACTGGTTTAAATACTAGAATTGGTTTTGCTGAAAAATGTGCCGAGAAGATAAGCGAGTTAACTAATTTACCCTTTAAAAAATCTCCAAATTTCTTTGAATCCTTGGCTGCTCACGATGCAATGGTAGAAGTTTCAGGAGCACTAAATGTACTTGCCTGCAGTTTAATGAAAATTGCAAATGATATCAGGTTTCTCGCTTCTGGGCCTAGAAGTGGACTTGGTGAATTATCTCTACCAGAAAATGAACCTGGAAGCAGTATTATGCCTGGTATCTATATCGATTTTAATTTCTATCCATAATACTATATATATATACCTCCCTAGGCTACTAATTTTATTTTTATACTTTATTACTAATTATTTGCTGACGCTACAACAAATGCAACATTACTACATATTATGTTTTTATCATATCACAATATTTAGTAGATTGTGTATAAAGTACTATAAGAATATTTCAAACAAATGAGTTATAATAACAATCTTTTCGGAGGACTAGCACCTGGTTTCATTGCATAAAAATATTTGAGAGCCCAGTAAATCTAACTTACAGTTTAGAATTTATTTAAAATCGGTATGAATTATTAAAAAAATAGATCTTTAAATTTGTTATCATAATAAGTGTATAAGAGATACATAGAGAATAATTAAGAATTTAATAAATGAAACATTTAAATACACAATGTTCATCGAGTCAATGAATGATTAGTAATTTAGGATAAATACTATTAAATATTTATGTGTTGTTTTGTAAAAGGTCTCAATTTTAAATCATATTGTTGATACTGTTTAGGAAAAGTAAATCCTACCCAGTGTGAGGCAATAACGATGGTATGCGCTCAAGTGATCGGTAATCACGTAGCTGTGACTGTTGGTGGCAGTAATGGTCATTTTGAATTAAATGTTTTCAAACCTATGATTGTGTCCAATGTGCTGAGATCTACAAGACTTTTAGCAGACAGTTGCACATCATTTACAGATAATTGTGTAATTGGAATTGAAGCTAACAAAGAGCGAATTTCTCATCTTTTACAAAATTCTCTTATGTTGGTCACTGCGTTGAATCCTCATATAGGATATGATAAAGTAAGATAATTTAAGTCCATTTTACAACTACAAGTCAATATATCATATTTTGAAATGGTTTTTTAACTGAACAAATTTGATTTCAGGCTGCTAAAATTGCCAAAACGGCACATAAAAATGGTTCAACACTAAAAGAAGCTGCATTACAACTAGGATATTTGACTGAAGAAGAATTTGACAAATGGGTCAGACCAGAAGATATGTTGGGACCTAAATAATGAATTTACTTCAACACACGAATAAAATTATTTAATTATATTTATATGCCTTTTGTTGCTGTGTTTTGTTTGGAAATGAAGAAGTAGAAAAAAATACATTTATTCATGAAATTTAGACAAGAGATATTTTTATTTAATAATTCATTTTTAACACGGATACGCAGAAAATCTGTAAATAAATCATCTGTTATTTTTTTAAATATCCAACTAAATTAAAATAATAACTAGTCACGTAAGTGGACAGAGCTGTATTTAACACTAAGACGTCTCTACACACCACTCTCAAGTGTAATAAATATTTAAAATATTAAAGTGGCTGAAAAGTGGTCACGTAATTTTACGTGTTGCATAATATTATAAGCATAGGCGCAAATTAGGAATTACATTCAGTGGGGCTCTTCTCAAATACAATTTTTTTTTTACAAAATTAAATGTTGAGAAACACCCTACCTCCCACTGACTAGACCTTTTGGGTACATCGATCCAAAATGTCTGTTTAGGCATTAGTTGTATATCGTTTGGGCAAAAATATATAACTGGTTTATAGTAAATTATATAAATAGTAATACATATTGTACATTGAAAAAATAGTCACATACATTATATGTAATTGATAATTCATAATAGACTCTAAACTTTGAAAGATATTAGTATACTAATATTGTAAAATATAGTCAACAATTAATAAAAAAATAATTTTTTAATATAACTAATTAATAATGAACTCTATTTTTTTAACAGTATTAGTACTATTTTTGTTTTTTTATAAGTAGCAATGTTGTAATTTAGTAGTTATATGTACAGTCAAAAAATAATAAATAAAAGAACTCGTAACAATAAAATGAATATCTTTTAAAGTAATCTATTAGGCAGGTATTTTAAACCTAAGCACTTGATTTTATTGTTAGCACTTCTTTTGTTTGTATCTAAAATTTCTTGCACATACTTTTTTTTCTGTAATTTCTTTTGGATGAACCGTAGGTATATATTTCGAAATGGAATAGATTTTAAGTATACTTCTGGTTTAGATTTCTAATAATACTGCAAATGCTGTAATATATTTATGAATATTTCCCGAGTAAAACTTGATTTCTAAAGTACCTCTAAGTAAAAATAATTTCTATCATTCAAACGGACTGTTTATTTTTGGTCAAAATTATTACCTTAGTTCAAACGACCCCACTAATAGACTCAAAATATTATTATTTTTTTTAAATAATGTTTTTGAAAATATTAAATACACATATATTATATTTTTATTATTATTTAATAATTGTAAAATCAAATTTATTATTTTGTTTGGCTGAATCAACTTATTTTAACTGTTAACTACTAGAGCTCAGGTTTTATTGTACTTGCAATTTTTTTTCCGTTGTTGGGATTTGTTGCTAAGTAGGATATAAATTAATTTCATACCAAAATGAATTAAAGTTAAAATAATTTTAATGTGACTTCAATTTTATTGACTTTCTTCATTTAAACTATTATTATAAATATATATATATAATAGTGTTCACCTAATTATTTTTTTATAAATACAGGGTGTCTCAGTATGATTTGTTAAATGCAATAACTTTTGTTCTATTAATAATTTTCAACTTTTTTTTTTTTTTTTCTGAAAATTATTGCTATAGTATTGCGCTACAACAATAAGACATGTATATATTTTTTTAGGACCCAAATTTTTAAATTTGTAATTCTGCAGATTTAGAAAAAATTCAAAATATTTATTTTGTAAATCTGATTTTTAGAAAAATATTGGCGCATAAATCTCCTATAAAGGTTAATCTATTAATTTGCTATGTTCTTTTAGATTTTGGACGAAGTGAAGGAGCTAGTGTTTTTACAGTGATATTTATTTTTTTCTGCTAACATTTTTTCATATAGAAATACTTGTCCAAAAGTCTCAATCTTATTTTCAGTGCTAAATGGTTCATTGGATGATTCCAAAATTCTTGCTACCATAATACTTTTATAGTCCCCTCTCATTCTTTTAGACACCAATCACAATTTTACGTACTGAAAAACATGACTTTTTATAACCATACTGTCCATCATAGGCGCAATTAGAGGAGGATAAGCTCCTTTAAAACTACTCATAGCCCCCAAGAAATTTTGAGAATTACTTAAGGATAATACCTTTTGGGGGGCTAAATCAATCAATAATATATATTAGCCCCCCCCCCCAAAAAAAAAATATTCTTCAAGTTGCGCCAATGCTGTCCATACTTCACATCATAATCTCTGAGCTACAAATAACAGAGGTTAATAGGAGTAAATCACCATTTTTACTTGATTATTATACTTACATTTATTTAGGACTCTATTTTCTATGTATTAATTATCTTATTTACATTACCTCTATTGAATCTTAATAAAATTTAAATGAATTCTTCACCATATCTGTTATATGTAAAATGCCATATTGGCATTAATAAAGCAATTTAATAAATATATTGGTAAAATCAGGAGTGCTTGGATTTTAACTGGGGAGGGGGGCTCAGCCCCTTCATTTGTGACTGTATGGGCATAATGAACGAGAATTTGACAAACTAGATGAAGAAAATCCATTAGCTATCCGATATTAACTTGGTTACAACTTACAAAAACCTGTTTAAATATACACAAAATTCAATTATTCTTATTCACACACACATATATTTAAAGGATGATTTTTATGCATGCTCATCCTATTTTTAATTCTGAATTATGCATAAATTTGAAAATTTTCAAGAATTCTAAATGTATTTTTTTTTAAATAACTCACAAGTCTTCAAACTTTACTTTTATTTTAGATACCTATGCATATGTCCAATAATCACTAATTTAAACATTGATTCAATTAATTGTGAATCAAGATCATGAGGTATATGAAAAACAAAAATCTGATTAAAAAGCTGACTTGAAATGTTTCATTTAAAAAATCACAAAATTGTGTAAAAAATTAAGAACAGTTTAAATTGAAAAAAAATATGTATTTCAATTGAGCAAAAGCATATTTTTTACCAACAATTTGTTAAAAATTAATTGTGTTTTTTCTTTTAGATGAATGAATTTTAACAGCAGTCTTATCATAAAACAAAATAAACTTAATAATTAATTTTGAATAAAAATAAAAGCTATTTTTATTTCCTCTGGGTTCAGTTGGTTCAGTTTTGTGGTTTAGTTCCATTGTGTGGTTGAATTTCATTTAGTGGCTTAGTTTCATTTAGTGGCTTGGTTTTACTTAGTGGCTTGGTTTTATTTAGTGGCTTGGTTTTATTTAGTGGCTTGGTTTTATTTAGTGGCTTAGTATCATTTAACAGCTTAGTTTCATTTTTAAGTTTTGTTTTATTTTGTAGTTTAATTAGTCTTTTTAATTTAAATTCTTCATTTCGTAGAAAAGCTTTTTTCCTCCGTTGTTCTCTTCGCTTCTTTGCTTCTTTCTGGCGTTGTAATGAAATTTTTCGTGCAGCAAGCAATTTCTCTTTTCTCAATGATTCTTCCCAATCTTTTCGAGCCAACATATACAGTTGTAACGAAGCTTTAGCATCCTGAACTGAATTATGTTCACCCTCCTGTATAGAAGCATTAAGAAAATGTGCTGTCAATTTTTTGAGACCCGGTGTATGACCATTTGCGAATTTCCTATATTCCGTATAATTTGATGTATCTCTAATCATATGTTTAGGATGGTAAATATTCAAAGCTTTTAGATCATGATTTAAACAATGACCAACCAACAATTTAAATCTGATTATTTGCATGACTTCTCTTTTTACTTTTAAGAAGGGTTCACCGTTTTCAATATCTTCAGGTCGTATACCACTAACGTTTGTTCGGTAATCAGTTACAGTTGCTGTGGGCTTCACATATTTGTCGTATATAGTTTCACCTCTAGAGTTCACAATCGAAACACGAGCCAACATATTTGCCAAACCCTTTCGATAAATACCGACCATTTCACAGTCAATTGCTACAACTGGAATTTCTGTTCTTTTTGCCTCTACCTGAAATCAGAAACAAGAGTAATGCTAATAAACATTATCGAGGCAATTTGTATCGGTACTCTTGGTTTTCTTTATGAAGACAGTAAAATATTTGAACAATTAAATTACCCGAATCGATGATATGTTACGGGTGGGCAGCGACGTGCTGTTTGTGAATTTCATCCAATTATTGGCGCCATTGGCGTTTTTGTGCACCGTCGAAGCGACGTTTTCGTTTCTTACTGGACAACTTTTCGACATCGTGACACAATGAATTAATACGTAAACACCGATCGACCACGACAGTATTGCGCGGTAGTCTTCCATTCAACACGCGAAAAACCACACACACACGAACGTTCTCACGTGATAACGTGAGTATGAAGTAGGGGATGAGCTGGACGGTCGTGTTTATGGCAACAATGACGCTGATAAGAAATAATCTGTAGTGATTACAGAGGAAGATAACGGCGGGGGCTCATTGGAAGAAAAATCCGATTGCTCGTCGTTCTGGTGTGGACACTTCATGTATTATTATCGTACACATATAATAATAATTATTTCTTTACGGGTTTTTAATAATATTATTTCACTGGTATCTGTGTCTGTAAACGAGCATTCGTGGTCGCGTGCAAACAATATTATTATAAGACCGTCGTGATTTTGTGATTATTATTATTGTGTACGTCACACATGCACGTCTTATCTATGTGTGTACGTCCGCGGTCTTAACCAAACGGAAATGACATAACCTCGAAACGAGACGGCCAAAAATGCAATTTGTTTGATATGTATAGGAATTTCATATCTATTTTAGGCGACTGGAACGAAGAATAATTAACGGCAATACAGTGAAAACAACAACGTAATGAATGTGGTGTGATTAACAGTAAAAATTAAAAATAGCAATCACGATGAACACCCGTATTATCTGTGGTACGCTTTGTTTCGTCGTCGGTGTAATTGCACGGTGCGATTTTGAATTTTGAACTCTGCAGCTGATTTTCTCTTGTGTTTTCGGATCGTCATCGAACGTCCACGGCCAGCAGTTGGGACTGTAGCCGGTGTTCCCGTTCCGTCCTGTCACCGTCTCCGCCGTTATGTTACAGACACCGCTGCTATCGCGTTATTACACAAGTAAGTTTGTTGTTCTCGTGACCAAGGCCGTCTTGACCCAAAGACATGCTCTCTCGTTCCGATATGCCTCACTCGCGTTTCGGACGGCGTCTTATGTTTAAAAGTAGAAACACACACGTACGCACTGAGGAATAAATAGGCGACTGGCGGTCACTGATGATTAACATTAGCTGTCACCCGGCACGGTAGTGCGTGCGCGTTTAGGCTTGCACCACAATGACAAACCGCAGTCGACTAGTCGAGAGGCCGCGAATTACATTTTTACACAATTAATTTTATCACGCTCGTACGTCGACCGCCGCCACCGCTGCGTCTGTCGTGTATTCAATCACATAATTACCTCTTGTAGCGGTCGTGCGTCGTCAACCCGTGGGTTCCAAGGTAATACCCCTTGGGGTGTCTTTGAGTTTTTTTCAATGATGTCCACTTTCACACTCCGTACTCGCCTATTGTCTGTACTTCGGTTATTTTATAACAATAAACAGAAGTTATCGCCACTCTAGTGTTCACATATTTTGTGCATCAGGCCGTCGTCGTTATTCTCTTTTCAATATTAAATCGTCGTGTTGTTTTCAATATTATGTCTTACGAAATTTGCTCATTTTTACGCGTCATCAATCCTCATTCGTGCCGAGTACATCAACCTGTACCTGTATATTGTTATGTACAGGTAATACAAAACCATATTTCTTAGGTTTGTGCTCAGATTTCAACCATATACCTATTTTACATGATGCTAATGCTTGCTAAGTAGCTAAATGTTAACCTGACATAAATATATGAGAGAATATTATTGACATTTAGAGGTTTAATATTTACATAAATTAGGTATACTTAATTGGTAATTACATTGTGGCAAGGTACCTAGTTGATATTAATTTAAAAATATGGGTAGGTAGGTAAATAATATTTTTATTGTTACCTACCTAATTCTGAACTCAATTTTTATTATAAATTTAAATGTGTGTTTTCAGTTATAAAAGTACAGGCGTATTATCATAAATGTATGTTAACTGACATTTGTTTACCTTGTTAATATCATTCATTTATTTTATTTGTATATGTGTTAGCCATGGTGTTTGTGTTTATAGTGAATCAGTCATTTAGTTTTGTTTACATTTTTACAGTATCCAACTAAAATACCAAAAAACAAAACCAAGTATTTAAAAATAATTTTAATTTTCTGTAACACTTTATTCATACTTAGTTAATTTTTCTTGTTGCATTTTATGTTTATAGCACCCATTTTAACTTTCTTTTTTATATTCATGTACGTAAACATATCTTTATAATTTGGTTGTTTTGTTAAAAAAGTGAAAGACAGCCGACAGGTATGCCTATTGACTGGGAAAAAGTTACTTTGTTAGAATGCCTTACTCAAACTATTTATTTGACAAACTACTACAGATACTACTAAGTTAAATTTTACAAAACTCAAAAATTTTGTTGTTAATAATAGTTCAGTTGTTGATGCAATACAAGATGTTAATTGTTGGTTTAGTTCTCTGAAATTGTTGTCAACATTCAGATTAATTGTTATTTTGTTCAGATTTTAGTAACCTATGGTTACCATTGTTTGTATGGATTTTTAACTATTATACTAGGAAATACTGGTATATATTTTAATACTTGTAATATTTAATAACTACTTATTTACTTATATCCAAAAATACATTTTTCTATAATATTTTAATTGAGTGAATTCAACAGGAATGATGGAGCTGATGAAGTAATTATACCAGTGTGCCGTCTTGGAAGTGATGAGTATCAGAGAAGTAACCGAAGGTTGCTACATTGACAATCCCATTCAAACGGGTAAAAAGCCACCTTATAAGGTAAAGCCACCATCATATGTCAACATATCTAGATCTATAAATGGATATACATCATCTTTAACACAATACGATAGCAAAAAACGAGAGGGCCGTTCCAGGGATTGCAGTCCAATCAATGTACGTTCTATTAATGGTAACATGGATCAGCAAAGCTGTGTAACAAAGTGTACTGTTGCTGATACAGTTGACTATAGAACTGAATCTTCCAATTCCTTAGTTGTTAATGCAATTCAAAGACTTTATGGTTCTAATGCTAAAGTATCACCTAAGAAAAATAAATTGAATAGCATTCCCACATCAACTGAAATACAAGATGAATATGCCGATTTGCCTGTTCTAAAACTGCTCAATCCACAATTCCGTGCTAAATTAGCAATAAATAAATATTCACCTCCTAAAAAAACAAAGCCTATACCGGTAACTACTAATGGTAGTGATGTAGAAGTTAATAATGGCAACTACTTTATTAATTTAGTAAACTTAGAATGTGATTTAATAAAGAAATTAATATCACAAGTAGAATGCTTGTTACCAATTGCTCCTGAATATGGAAAGGATCGTATTCAAGCAATTGTTGGTAAATCAAATCTGTTAATGTGTCAAAAAATTCAACAGTTCCTTGGTTTATGTGAAAAAAACATATCCTGTGCACATGATGATTTATCTAGGCCAAAAAATAATGATTTAGAAGGGTTTTGGGATATGGTTAAGATTCAAGTTGATCAGGTGAAAACCGAAATGCAAGAAATTATTGAACTTAGTAATAAGGGTTGGCCCATAGACGAACATAATGAAGAACCTATAAAAACTAAAGTGAAAACAAAAGTAAAAAAGCCAGTTGTTTCAAATCCAAAATATGATGCAGATCGAAGAAAAGCAATTGAAAATCAACGTAACGCTATGAGAAAGAAAACGTCAAATAATGATGACATTATATTTTTTTAATGATAATCATATAAAATGACAAATGACGTATTATTAAGTGTTAATGAGTATTATAATATTTAATTATTAATTGTTTAACTTTTTAATTTATGTATTTTGTATACGTCACTTGTATTATTGTGGAATTTTAATTTTTAAACAAATTTTACAAAAATTATATGTGGGTTGAGTATTTTTAACATTTAAACAAGTGCACTTAGATGTTTTCTATAAATTTGTATTTAGCTTTAACCAAATCATAGTATAAACTATAAGTTAATTTTATAACGATTAAGACAAAACACTTTATGTGAACAAAACAACTAAACATGAACTAATTAAAACAATTTTTTATGATTTATAATTTATGGTTTTTTTCATGTCGTATAAGTTCCAAATTATATTTTTAAGCGTTTATAGTATACTCTTCTTCATATGATGTATTATGTGAAAACATTTTTACATAAAAAAGATGAGTTCATTTATACACTATTTAAAAATATATATTTTAAACATCCATGATTTCTCTTTATGAAAATGCTAAGGAGTTTAAGAGTAGTATAATACATTGTTATTAAAATGTATATATAAAGGAATTTTTTTTAATGACCTATACATTTTAACAGAATTTGGTAATAATTAGGTTGTAATCATAAATAAAACTTATCTTTTGATGCATTAAAAATAATTGATTTGAGTTAATTAAATCAGAAATTTTTGGTTAATTATGTAATTGATAAGTATATTATTGGTACCATATATATTGAACATTCTTGTAAATAACGAAAAGTTATTTTATATGATATTGCAAGGAGTTATAGATTTATATATTTTTTTAATAATTTTATTACATATATATTTCAAAGTTAAATAGGAAAAAAACTTGTTTATATCTATTAGCATCATATTACTGTATATACAGGATGTACCAGAATGATCTAACAAAAGCAATTACTTTTGTTCCATTAATAATTTTTAACTTTTTTTTTGAAAATTATTTCTATAGCCTTATACTACAGCAATGACGTATATTTTGTTTTTTGTTTGGACTTAATTTTTCCAATTTGGAATTTCTTACTACAATTAAAGAAAAAATTCAAAATGACCATTTTGTGAATATGATTTTTAGAAAAATATTGTGATTAAATCTCTAATAAAAGTTGATCCGTTCAATTTCTATGAATTTTTTAAGTTTGCAAATAATTTGATAATATAGTTCAATAAGTCATAATATAACAATTATTATTAGAACATACTTGAAAAAAATTATTAAATTATTCACAAACTTACAAAAATCACAGAAAATGAACAGATTAACCCTGATTAAAGATTTAAGTACCAACATTTTTCTAAAAATCAAGTTAATAAAGTGGCCATTTTGAATTTTTATTAAATTGTAGTATAAAATTTCAAATTTGAAAATATGGGACCTAAAAAAATATATATGTATACTTTGTTGTAGCGCAAGGCTCTAATGTAATAATTTTCAAAAAAAAAAAAAAGTTAAAAATTATTAATGGAACAAAAGTTATTTTATTTATCAAATTTACCTGGATACCCTGTATATATATATATATACATACGCACATATGTGGTATACTATAAGTCATTACCACTAATTTAACTAAGAATGAAATTATTGAACAATTGAATGCAGTTGATGTACTATAAATCTACAAAAAATTAAATGTATTTTTAAAAGAATGTAGTTAAGTTGGTTTCTATTATAGGTGTTAAGAGTTGTTTGAGGCATGTCGGTAACAAGAATGGTGTCATGAAAAAAATAATCAGGCCAGAAAAAAAAATGTATTAGCTTTCACACTATACTTGTTTTAAAATGCATTTCAGTTTTATTTCAAATGTACTAAAATTAGGTATTATACTTTTAATTGGTATTTAATAATTTAATTTTTATATTTGTGTACATGGAATTGCATTATGTTGTTGCACATAATATGATTATTTTACATGTCATTTAAATCAGTAAAGACATTAAACCACAACAAAGAAAATTATATGAACCTCATTATAATTTTGTTGATGATTATTAAAATTAATTTAAATCAACAAGATAACCTTAAAATGACCCAAATCTCTATGTATAATATATCTATATATTTCTATGCTTGATAAAAATTGACAAATATATATTTTAAATAAACATAAATAAATAATGAAATTAAAAAAAATTGATAAGTCATAACGAAAAATTGAATTACTTATTATAATTTAATAGTGATTACAAATACATGAAAATGAAATATTAATATTAATATTAGTTTATGTATTTATCATAATAATTAATATATCTCCTTCCATGTAATTATATCAGGAATCTCAAAATAGCTTCATAGTTAGAAAAATAACAAGGTAGTAATAATAAGGGCTACATCTGCCCTTTTTATTATTATTATCTACATTTATTATACATTACAAAAAAATAAAAAATAATAAAGTATGTACAGGATGTTCCAGTACAATTTGACAAATGCAATAACTTTTATTCTTTTAATATTTTTTTAACCACTTTTTTATTTTTTTTTTAGGAATTTTCAAATTTGAAATTTTATACTAAAAACAAATCAAAATAGTTATTTTGTAAACCTGTTTTTTCGAATAAATTTTGTGGTATAATGCCTTATTAAAGTCAGATCATTTATTTATTTGTAATAATTTTTTAAACTTTTTGAAAATGTGAATTAATTATCATGCAACCATACAGATTAGTTATAATAAATAAATTACCAAACATAAATTATATTTAAGTAACAAATTTTTTCAAAAAAATCATGTTTATAACATGGCCATTTTGAATTATTTTTAAAACTAGTGTAAAATTCAAATTTGAAAATTTGGTTCCTAAAATGAATACTTTTAAATAATGTACTTGTTTTCCGTGTGCCTACTATTTCCTAATGTTCCAAAATTAGGATGTGTTGTGTATACGTAATTACCGCTTCACACATTCCTTTTTTCTCATCTAGTTTGAATAGACATTTTAAATTCTGAACGAAGTGAAGAGTGAAAAGTGTTTTTACAATAATAATTTTAATTATTTATTTTAGTTTGACTTACTTATATTTTGTTTATATCATTAATATCATAATTTAACTTGATTATTATAACTTTAAACTTTTAAGTAATCCAAAAAATAAAAATAAATAGTAATGTGCGGTGATTTGTAGAATACAATATTCTACTGTGTCTGAAATTCACATATTTTATAATTGCTTGGCATCTACATATTATAACTAAAAAAAATTATCAAATTTATTCAATATTTTGCTTTAAGAAGTTTTTAAAATGAGTAATATTATTAATTTTAATAATATTATATATAATTCAAGAACCTCTAACTTCTGGTAAAGTAAGAACTTTTAACTTTTCATTTTTTTTTATTTAATTTTCATAATTCTTAAAAAAGACAGTTCCATTTTCAAAAATGTTTCATGAGACATATGAAACTTAATATTTTAAAATCCACAACGATTAAAATATGTTTTTAAATATTTGAAATTGTAATTGACATTGAAATTGAAAAAGCCGGACATACTTCGCACGACGGGTGGTATTCTTTTGACGGGCGTATTAAATTTTAAAGAAACGATAAATCATTTCTTCAGTAAAACGATTCTGAACGAAGGAAGTTAATAATAAAAGAAAAAAAAAATTTTCAAAAAATGTCCAAAATTTTTTTTTACATTTTCAAAATTTTCTTGCGCCAAAATCTTTATTATAAGATTTTCTATCTATGTTTAAATTTTCATAAAATTCGGATAAAAAAATGATGGTTTCCGAGTCGTTTTTGTCAAATTTTGGGTAGTTTTTTCTAAAAAAAAAAATTGA
>JAIPRM010000163.1:0-66099 GCA_025469315.1 Stegophylla sp. TES_Ste_2020 | reverse complement strand
AAAACATTTTAACTGACCATCGTACAAATATGTCACCAGAGCACATGGAGCAAAATATAGTTGTCAACTGTTATCAAAAATTTTTTTAATTAAAAATTTAAAGTAATTAAATATTAAATATTATTATTAATAATTTAATCAAAATTTTCTTAACATGTAGTATTTTTTATTATGTATCTATTTTTGTAGTTTTTTTTTTTGTATTATGTGTTTAATTATTTTGCATATAAATGCATATTTGTAATTCAAGAGAATATTTTAATAAAAAAGCATATTTTTTGCATATTTTATTATGATTTTTAAAGAATATTAGAAGAATATTTTCAACTTTTTAAGAGAATATTAGCATCTTATTTTGACTATTTTAAAAGAATATAATTCCGGCCCCTAGTAATGTGTATTACTACTACTGGATTGCTAGCCACCGCGGTTGGACAAAACGCATCGTCGTCCAAGTTCTGTTGTCTACATCAGGCATATGCGCGTCACAAATTTGTGCATACTGGTAAAATTAAACCGCGTCGTCCAAACATATGAATATCACTGATAATTTAATTTTAAAATAATTTGGACAGTTTACTTGCATATTTTTTGTCACTTATGCGATAAGGAATTTTTTTAGATAAGCCAATATGTGTCTTGTTTATAATATTTATAACTATTGTAGTTTTTAGTTTTGTTTTAATGTATTTCAATTTGACATAATATTTATGAACTACAAAGTGCCTACTGTAATCCTCATGTCTATAATATTTTATTTTACATAAATTTTCATTTTTATCGCTCATCCATAGGTATTTAAAGTCATACTCCCATCAACAACAACCATAAGCCGCCGCTAGTAAACGGCCTAAGAATATTATTATAAAATACTATGTATTTATACTATTGATTAAATCACTTGATAGTTGAAAAGTTTTCCTTCACCTCTGGGATTTTGTTTTTTTGATAAAAAAAATTTAATTTGCTAGTATGTATGTACCTAACTACACCTATAAATACTCCAATTCTTTTGGAAAAACAATAGGTACTGTGGTTCTTTAATTTACAGGGGTAAACAACTTGCATCACTGTCTATCTATTTGAAATACAAAATTCAAAATGTTCCTATTAAAATACAAAATACATTATTTATAATTACATTAGGTACCTAGAACTTTTTGTAGTTTTTTTATTAAAAAAAAAAGATATATAATCAGGTAGGTAGTGATTGTAACTAAAAATAGTACCTACTCTTATTATCAATTATTCTAGGTATAATTTTATATTTTAAATTTAAAAATTGATAATTTCTGTGAACACTCTACTTGATTGTGTACTTTTATTTAGAATACATTTATAGTGATGAACATTTATTTTATATCAGTAGGTGTTTAGTTATAGTGTAGTTACTTTTGTATTGAAAAAAAATAATCAACTTTTATAGGATATTGTATTATCCGTTACCAGTTTTTACTTTTCATTATTTTTATTATGTATATTTTTAAAATAATTAAAATTACGAAAAATACTATATTTCTTACAATTTTTATTTATATTATTTTTATACAAAATACTAAATGCATTTCAAATAATATATTTAATTGTCCAGGTCTTCTAAATTTTAACCTATAGCATAATAATATGTAGGTACCTAATCTAATAGTATGCATGTTATATTACAAAGTAAATTTATTTTTGGACACTACTCTCCTCACTATTTAATATTAAACAATATTGTAGTATTTAAGATTTAAAATTTATATAAACTATTGCAATGTACTATTACAATTTTATAGTTCTGTTGAGTATACCATAGTATACCTAATATTTTTTTTTATTTATTTATTTCTATTATTTAATAAAGATAATACAATAATAAAATACTGTGTGCTTTTATGTGAATAGTACCTATTTAATAATAATTATCTAGGAGAATTTTTTGCTGCTATTAATAGTGGTAACTGGATAAAGAAAATAGAATTTGAAGTGGTTGTTTTAAATTCAAATTAAGGAAATTCTACTGTAAATGCAATGTCTATTATTGAATTTTAATACTATTCCTTTCCTATATTTTTAATATACTTTTGTTTTACAGGTGAAAATTGAAGCTGTTTAGAAGATATTTTTTACATAACTGCAAAACTAGAAGATAAAAGTGGATTTTATTTTACCAATAAATTGTACAAGTAAATATACAAAAATACCCTATGCTTAAAAAAATATATATTTATGTATTTTATGAATAACTAATATTAATGTTAGTTAAAAGTTATAATTTTGATAAAATGATAAAAACAAACTTTTTTAAATGCATTCATTATAAATATGATATGACCACAGGTTTTTTTTATCATAGCATTTAAATCATCAAATAATTTGATCTTATAAATATTATATAACTAGCATGAAATATAGAGTTATAATTTGTTTATTCAGTACACACTTGATAATTCAAACCTCAATATTTTAAAAACTTTTATGAATTGAGCTATATGCTTGCTCGGTCCCTTAGATAAATAAAAAAACTATTGAGTTTGAAACAGTTGGTGATACTTATAATTTGTATATTTTTGACCATTGATAAATTTTAGAACACCAATAAAGGTGTTGAATAAAAAAAAATTTGGGAAACGCTTCTTTAAATGATATTGATCATATTGTGGCCAAAAATGAATTGCAAACGAAAATAATGACATTTTAAAATTAATATATGTATAAATATATGTATGCCTACAATATAAATAAATAGTAAATTATGTGTTTATTTAGGAATAAGTTAAAAGTAAATTTAATAATAAATATTATGTACTTAATATAAATTTTGAACTATCTTTAATTTAAATTATGTATTATTTTTCTTGATAATTTAAATTTTTTTATAAATCAAAAACTTCTATAAATCAAATGTTCAACTTGGTCCCCTGGATTTCAAATTATTAAGATTCTACTGTTGATTCACTTATGTTAATATTTATAAATAAACCATTACATAAAATTTAATTGCTTATGACTAATAAATTTATCAGTGTTATAACTAATATAATCTTTGATAGATACATTACATCATTTACTCTTTCAAAAGTTTTATTAATTTTATTACGTATCAGTACACCAATATAATATAAAATATTATATATGCATTGTAAAGTAAAAAAAGTGCTATGCTTGTCGGAGTGTTCTTTGCACATCGGATGAGATTCTCTTGATGGGTGTCTTGAATTTTAAAGAAATGATAAATTGTTTCTTCAATTAAACGATTCTGAACAAAGCTTCAACTAATACACAATAATAATTATTAATTTTGAAGAATTAAACTTAAATGTTTAACTAAAAAAAAAAAAAATAAAAATAAACATCATTGTAAAAACATAAGCTTCTTCACTTCGTTCAGAGTCTAAAGAATTCAAGCACATTAAAAAGCAAATAAATTAATCCTTGTCTATGCTAAATACTCATAATTATTTCAATAAAATATCATAAGTGTAAAGAATTATGACGTAAATTTTATATTCTCTTCATGGATTTATTATTCATAGTTTTGTATAGTTAACATATTATTATCAACAACATAATAATGAAATTAGTTATTATTAAATTAAATAGGTACCAATGTTTTAGTTAATAAGAATTTTTTTTTACTTTTAGAAACCAGAAATGTCAACTGAAAATAGAAATAATTTGGAATTTACAAAGAAACAGCTTGATGAAAATCTTCCGAATGAAATTTTGACATCTCTACTAAAACATCAAAGTCTTCTGAAATAATATTCACCACTCAAACAACAACTGCAATGGTAACTAACCACAGTTCCTACATAAACTATAATTCTTACATAAACAATAATTTTATTAGTCATTTGGAAAAGCCATATGTCCATGAGAAATATATTTTGGAATAAAAAACAATATTGACAGTAAAGTTATTTTTGAAGAAATGGTCTTTTTAAATTCATTCATTAAGTACAAATTAAGAAAAGAAATGGCATTCTCACAGAAAATATGTACTATATTCCTAAATATAAATCTCATTAAAAAAGAGATTTGTCATTATTTGAATATGTATTTACTCTTTTCCAAATGATTAATTTAATTCTAGTAGAGACATATGATGTTAAAATATATAGTAGGCAAACCAAAATTCCAATAGAAATATCAATTAAAGAAGAATCAAATGTTGATATTTCTATGGAAACAACAATTACAGTATAATTCAATGTCTATATGAATATTAAGGAAAAAACAGCTGCTGTAGCATCTATTGTAATTATGAGAAAAAACAATTGAAGATGACTTTGGTGATAAGAGTGATAAAGATTGCTCATGATGATTTTTTTACTGTGTAGAATATTAGTCTAATAAATGTGGATATGTGTGTTGTGATGACTTAAGACAGAAGTATGAAAAACGGATGAATATATAATGAAGTACAATATTTTTTAAAAGGTGAATATTTTATTGAGACGATAATGGAAAAGAAGAAAAACAAAATCAAGAGATAGATTAAGAAATTTACTAATTATACTCAAGCAAGATATTTATAGTTATCAATCATTTTCTTACAACTTTTTTATAATCTTATTGCTTTCTTTAGTTATGTTAGGAACAGTCCAAAAACATCCATGATAAAAAAATGAAAAGTTCAAAAATTGATTCTATTCAATGAATGGACATACTTTGTACTGCGGATATTCTTCGCTCCTTGAGTCGGATACTCTTGGTGGGTTTATTGAAATAATGACTATTAATTGTTCTTTATATTATTAACTTCTTTCATTCAGGATTGTATTATTGAAGAAATGATTTATCGTTTCTGTAAAATTCTATTCTCTAACCAAAAATATCTGAATCGGGGATCGAAAAGTATCCAATCTGTGAAAGTACTTGTGTGTCCGATTTTCTTGTCTATACTTTTTATTGAATGCAGATACATTTATTCTGATAATAAATAAGCACATTTCATAACATCCTGAATAAAATTAATTTTAAAGATTCTGAATGAAGTGAAGAAGCTAGTGTTTTTTCAATGATATATACATTTTTTTTTTTCTGTAAACACTTTCATATAAATATGCTTGTCCAAAAGTTTCGATCAGCAACTTAATGAAACTGGATTTGCCTCTAGTTGGTATTTTAGAGAGATCATTTTTTGAATTTCTCAATTTGTTATTTTTATTTATTTATTATTATTATTTTTTTTTTTTTTTTGAAAAAACTATCCAAAATCTGACAAAAAAAACTTGAAAACCATCATTTTGTGATCCAAATTTTATTGAAATTTAAACATAGATAGACAATAATGTAAGAAACATTTTTGGGCAAGAAAATTTTGAAAATTTGAAAAAGAAAATAATAGACATTTTTTTCTCAATAAATTTTTTTCCTTTATTTATTAGATAGAGAAAAGTAAAGTAAAGTATAGACAAGAAAGCCTGATGTACTTCGCACCATGAATATTTTTCGTTCTTTAGGTCAGGTACTCTTGGTGGGTGTGTTGAAAATGACAACTATTATATTGTTCTTTATATTAATAACTTCTTTCGTTCAGAATCGTTGTATTGAATGAATGATTTATCATTTTTTTTTTTTTTTTAATACTACATACTCTCTAAAAGTATCTAATCTGAAGGCTGAAGAATATCTATGGTACAAAGTGTGTCCGGCTTTCTTGTCTATATTTTATTTGACTTTTTTATTTTACTTGTTTTTGTATAATTTGGTGTAAATACCGACATTTTAAATTATTTTACTAATAATCACATATTTTGTAAATATTTTATTTTTTACATTCTGAGTGGAGCTAAGAAGTTGGTGTTTTAGAATGAAGTTTATTTTCTATTTTTATTTTTTTTCTGAAAACACTAGTCCAAAAGTTTTGATTATCAACATTTTGAAGTGATATTTGTCTCTATCTAGACCACTAGATCTACTATCTGGTATATTTAAAAGATATTTTTATGAAGTTTTCAATAGTTTTCTCAAAATTTTGGAAAAACTAACTTTAAATTTGACAAACATGACTTGGAAACTATTTTAAATTTTTTTAATCAGAAATTTATAAAAAATTAAGTATAGACAAATAGTTATATGAAAAATGTTTTGAAAATATGAAAATAAAGTTTGAAATGTATTTCTAGCATCCTTTTTTATCATCAATTTTTTTTTCTTGGTTTCAGCTAATAGTGATATATATTTATTAATAAACTTTATAATTTTGAAGTAAATTTGTTTTGTAGCTCCACTCATAATTTTTTTACTGAAGAAATGATTTATCGCTTCTTTAAAATGTAACACACCTTTCAAATCTTGCCAGAGAAGCAAAGATTACCCATGGTACGAATATGTCGGGCTTTTTATAAATAGATTGTGTACTAAATGTTCAAAAATGTTAAAAATTTCCAAATGCACATTGTTTCTAAAGGACAATAATAAAGATGAATTAATAAAATTCCAAAAATAAAAAAATATATATTATGTATCTTTATATACGATACTTTTTCATCTGATTAAAATTCAGTTTAAAATACATTCTTTTTGTTGAATATTTCTTGTTTTTTAATACATGTTTTGGTGAAAATAACAATTTAAATATTTAAATATTTTGACTTTTTTACAACATAAAAATTGATGCTATATTCATGATAAATTTAATTGTGATTTCAGATTTCTTATTGCTTAAATACTTTCATCGATGAATGAAAAATACTACGATGATGAAAAATGTCATGTCTGACGACAGTATAGTGAATTGTGCGTGTGGTAGTGAGTTTCTCCCTATCAACCACCTCTAAATGCACCTACTGGATTGATACTCATGAGAACCGGTGATCGAAAGTATCCATCTACTGTAATAAATTACAATATAGTATAACAATATAGCATACAATATTATGTTCAGAATGTTCAGATGCTTTATTATTATTGACTTATATTTTATCTAGATTGTATAGTTTGATTTAAATTTTAAGATGCACACTTATACAAGATATTTATTTTAAATGTTTTATATCCAGTATCAACACAAAAAATAATCAAAAAAAGCATAATAATTGTATATTTGTTTCTTAATATAGTGTACCTCTATTATTTTTTGATTCTGAGGGAAACAAAGAATGTATTGGTTTTACATATCTATGTTAAAAAAAAAAAAATTATGTATGAAGACACTTTTTTGGGTAGAGCAACTAGTCAATAATTTCATTAAATAACATTTTAGATAGGAAATCTAAATGGTACTTTAATCAGGTAATTATTTTCTTTTCTCAATAGATATTCCAAGCGTAAGGGAAAACTTTTGAAAAATTGATAAAAAATGGTAATATATGTCATAACTTAATTTTTCATAAATTAACTTTAATTTTTTAAAAAAATTTGAAAATATTGAAGCTAGGAACTTGAAACTCTTACTAACTACCAATAAACTATCAAGGGCATACCTCATAAAAATATCTTGTATATACTTTTTCATCCTAAAAACAATAAATTGAATATGTCATAAAATAATAATGAAAAGAAGTCTAAATTTCTTGGATCAATAGTTATTTGAGCCATATTTTTAACTTACCTTCCTATATTTGTAATAAATTATTCCTGGAATTTAATGTCAGATTAATAAAATTTTACTATGGAAAAAAAAATATATACAAGACATTTTTTTAATGAAAAAAGTTGAAATGTTAAATTTAGTTTCATACTGTTAAGTAAATTATAGTCACTTAAATAATAAATATTAATTTCACATAAATGAAACGAACCACGGGAGTATCAGTGGACAAATGACGACTAACTAGTCTATATATTATTTTCTTATGTCTCCATTAAATTATAAGTCTCCACCATGGGTAGGTAAAATCCACAGATAAAGATATAAGCCATAATAATATTAAAACCTAAATTAATATCATATAACCAGGGCTCGGGACTTAAAGCATTTGCTTATTATTATGGATTGACTTAAAATGTAGCAGAGTGCTATAGAAGTGTATGTTATGTTACAACACATTCAGTTATGAAATTTGAAAGTGTTTTTTTTTTTGCTTTTTTCAGTGATTTTTCAAAAAAATGCTTTTTTCAAGTTTTTCTACTTTTTTATGATTTTCTCCTGCAAAGTTGTTTTTGATAGAATTAAAATTGAAAATAATTCTAAACTTATCTACATTGTCATGTAGTCTGTCGCAGTCTGCGGCATCGTTGCAGGGTTAACAAAAATATTCTAAGGTTCAAAATAGAACTGGATTTCGGGGAAACAAATTAATGTAACTGAGTTCATGTTTATCAGTCTATCACTAATTTTACGGTAAATAAATGTAATATTATTTTACTGTCATATAATGTTTTGATTTTAAAGTTTAGTAGTCGATTGTCGTTCACACTTCGCATTCGTCGTGTTGTATTTGTCGTTTAACATTTGATCATTCAATGCGATAATGACTGTAAGATTTAATTAATTTTTTTTTCAACTATTTGTAAATTTCGTTTACATTTTATTTTTCAGAAAATCCATAATATCCTCAGTCTTGAAAATTAAGTTTAATTTTTTTTATAATATAAAGATAAAGATTAATTTTTTATTTTATTATTATTTTTTATTTTTTAATATATATTTTTCCTTAAATTTAAGTTTTTTTTTAAGTGCTTATTTGAGTACTTATTATGATGTTTTTAAGCGCTTATTTTAATGATTTTAAGTGCTATAAGTCTTGAGCCCTGCATATAACAATACTTATTTTAACTTTTAATTCTTATGAAAAAATAAAAAATAATAATGAAACTATGTTTTTGAGATATTTACAATATCTATCAATATTTATTAGTAAGTTTGTATTATATTTTCAACAAGTAATATCATGAATTTAAAATTGTATTATATAAAAGACTCATGAGGACTACATTTTTAAAATATTTCTAATATTTTAAATTCATCTTTAAAATGGTAAAGTTTTTTTTTTAATTTTAATTTTTCATTCTTTATTATACTATTGGTGATAATTGGTGAAATTTACAATTTCTAGTACCTATTATTAGTTTTTAGTTATGGCTAAAGTACTAATATTGATTTCATAAGAATCTAGTTAATGGTATATTTTATCATTTATACTCAGTTTATATTAGTTTTTCCTTGTTTTTCAAAAACTGCTGAGAATTTAAAAAAAATGACATAAAGTACAATGCAAACAAAGATTTTTACTTGAAACATAAAAATCCTATCACTTTTATGAGTAGAAATAATATCTTCATAAAATAAATAAAAAAAATTTTAAAACCGTTAATTTTCTGCTCCACTCAGAATCTAATATTCAAAACTTTTAGCATGTTATTAAATTTTAAACAGTTCTAATAAAAATTAATTGACTAAGCTAAATTAGATAGGATATTTTTGTTTTTTTGTAATGATGGATAGTGCATAGACATTCGTTTCTTTTGACAGTTAAATTACTAGATTTTGCATCTAAGGATTTTTTTTTTTTGGCTATTTGAAAAATTTAGTTTATCCTTCGGATACTAAACTTGTATGATGAGTTATGCTGTTTAATAATTTAAAACTTTTGGAAGATATGTATGTATCATATACATATATTACATTATCACTTCATAATATGCTGTACATACAAATTACATGAATATATTTCAAAACAGGTATTACACCCCTCAGCATTGCTTTACTGAATACAGAATGTAGTTTTTCAATACTTGAGAGGTATTATAAATTATATAAGTAATTTGAATAAATAACCATTGAAGATAAAAGAAAAATCAAACATCGTGGCAATGATAAACAATTATTAAAAGTATTATTATTAATATAATTATTTTAATATTAACTGAATATCTAGTTTAAAATACATATAATGAAATAGCTTCTTCGATTGACTAAAAATTGAAAATTAGTTTTTAAATCTTTAAAATTTTCTTTGCTCATTTTTTTTTTCATAATATTCATCTATTTTATATATCTACATTATTATATTAAAATGCATTGGCATTAGTTATGCATAATTTTATGAAATTTATTTTTTGCATTAAGTTAGGCAGTTAGGATTGTACTAAGTTTGGTTTTTATTATTATTTTTTTTCATTTAGAATTATTAAATGCTGTAAATAAACACATAGTACTACTAGACATACCTATGTGATTTGCTTAATTTATGTTGATTGAAACACTTATAAGAAACTAAAAAGCGGGATGTACTTCGCATCATGAGTATTTTTTGCTCTTTGGGTGGCATGCTCTTTGTGAGTGCATTGAATGTATTAAAAAGATTCTGAGTGAAACTTCAGTTTAATCAAGATATTTTTACTTAAAAATTATCTAGTTTGTTATTATTATGAAAAAAAAAAAAAAAATATATTTTTACTCAAACCATTTTATATTGCACTTTTAACTAAAAAAAAAAAAATTATTGACAAAACGATGTGTTAGAAAATTGTTTTTTTAGATTTTATTGATTGATTTTTATCATATTATTGTCATAGGTGCAACTAGGTGGGGGCTTAGGGGGGTTAAGTCTCCTCAAAACCACTCATAGCCCCCCTAGATTTTTTGAAAAGTGCTTAAGGTTAATGTACTTTGCGAGGGCTAAATCAATAAATAATCATTTTAGCCCCCCCCCCTCCCCAAATATTTTGTCCTAGTTGCGCTTATGATTATTGTCTAACTATATTAAAATTTTTATATAGTCATATAGTCAGACTAAAAAAAGATGGTTTTAAAGGCGTTTTTGTAAAATTTTGGGTAGTTATTCCAAAGTTTAGAAAAAATTTTTAAAGAATTACTTAAAATGATTTCTTATAACTACAATCTAGAGCAAGGGTCCGGAAACCAACGGCTCCGGAACCACAAGCAGCTCTTTAGCATTCAATCTGTATCAACACCGAGATACTTATTTTTAAATTTTAATTACAAATTTATCAATTTTCTTCAGAATACATAGGTTGGTTAGAATTTGTACCTAGCACAATGATGGCTTGATTAAAGATAAAATGACACGTTTAGAAAAAATTAGAAACTAAAAAAAAAAATTGGTGTACTTTGCACCTCGGGTAGGATATTCTTGGTGGGAATGTTCAATTTTAAAGGAATAATAAATCATTTGTTTAAAAAATTGATTCTGAGTCGAGCTTCAACTAATATAAAATTATAATTTATCAATTTTGTAGTACTGAACTTAAATGTTGAACTAAAAATTATTTTGTTACATACGACATCTATGAAAAATGATAATTTATTTTCGTATATTCTCATACATTTTAATATATAATGAAATGTACCCACTCCATAAATAATTTCCAATTATAAAATAAAATATAAACATAATAAAAAAATAAAGAGGCTCTAATTATCGTAAATGAACATTAATTCACTATAACATAATTAGTATTAATGTTTATTGTGCCGCCTTTAGTCAGTCATGGTTGAAATATTGCTAAATATTTAATTTACCGAGATATCAAATATTTAATTACTCATTTGTAAAAAATGTTATTGCACTAAAATATTCGCAATGAAATTCACTACCTTTGTACAAATTTTTAGATTAATTAGCCATATATGTGAGTGAGATCATATTAAATGTTCAAGTCACAATATCGAGAATAAAAAATTTTATTGTTAAAAAACGTATAAAAAACGAAAAATGTCCAATATTTTCAAAATGCTATACTTAACTCAAAATTTATCGAATGTTTTTGAAATTCTTATGAAGTGTTCTTGTAATCATTTATAGTAGTTGGTGAAAATTTCAAGTTTCTAGCCACGTTATTTTTGAAGTTATGTTAAAAAACAATTTTAAATTTTATTAATATTCATGTAATAGCATATTTTGCCGTTTATTTTGGCAATTTTTCGGTAGATTTTTCGTGCTTTTGAAAAAAGTATTGAGAATTTAAAAAAATTATCATTAAAAAATTAAAGAAAAAGTAAACATCATTATAAAATGACTACCTAGTATCTTTGCTCTTCTCTGAATCTAAAATTACCATTGTTAAAAAAAACATTAACTTTTTTCAGAATGTATAATTTGTAAAAATCGTTTAAAGGGCAAAAATAAAGTATCAGATGTTAAACAGCAAAAAATGTAATAAATTAGAACATATGTATGAATTGGTACGTTTGGAAATAAGTTTGAATTATTTATTATTATTTCAAGCGCAGACATATTTATCGTTGTGAGTCTGCACGTGATCTATCTATGGTCCACGAATATATTTTGAATCATCTTAAATAAATTAGCTGGTAATGGGTGAACATCGTAATTATTCACCCACCTATAGTATAGGTTCGACTGATTATTCTTGCTTGGGTAATTTGCAAAATTAATAATATCAACTATATTTACGCATGTGCATGCGATAACGTGAAATGTGAATGGTATACCTAACTTACCATAGGTAAGTTAATTTATTTTTTAGTATTTTAATAAACGTGTGAACATATTTTGCGTAAATTACCGATTGAACATTTTTTTTTTTCAATTAAGACCGGTATATTAGGGAGTAGTTGCATAATTCGCTGAAATAAATTATAATGTATTGTAATTTACTTAAAAGCTTATATTTAATCACCGAACGTTCATTATAAGCAGAATTATAGAAGATTATAGGTTTAGCAATATTATTATATTATAATTTGATAAGTATGTATTCTCTTATTATAAATATAACGTTGAAGTGGTAAAATAATTAGGTAGGTATGTATCTACATAATTATTAATCTATCGTCACGAATAAACGCTTAAGATTTAATGGTGAACTTACAAATTTTTATATTATTTCGAAACTTTTAATAGTTTAAACATACGGGCGTGATGTAATCGCTTTACACATACAGGACTTAATTGAATAGTTGCGTCACTTCGAGAAATATGCTTTTAGCGGCAAATTTTATGATTTTATATGCAAAATATACATCTTTCTAATGTGCTTTAATCCAACAGTCCAAAACTTGAGCGGCCCTTCAGAATTTTCACTAATTCACAACTGTCCTATCCGGGCCTGTACATACATTTACCAAACGAATTAATAATTATTATTGATTATTAATTATTATGTTTGATTTTTAGGTTTGAGGCCGGTGACTTTGATCTTTAAGGTGCCTTCAACTCCATTTTAATTTGTGAAATTTTTAATCTTCTACCACTATCACATACATAAAATTGATCGTTGTTTGTACCATAAATTCCTAAAAAAAATTTCTGTTTTTGAATTAGGTAACTGATGAAAAATTCTTTATATTTTAGAGTGATAATTTTTTGGTTTTCCCAATAGGTATAAGTTATACATGTAACCCAGAAAAATTAACATTTTAGTATTGAAAAATAGCAGTGTTTTTTTTACGTACTTAAAGGAAAACTACGTAGTTCAGAATTGTAATAAATAATATCATACAAAGGAAATTAAAATTGATACATTTTTATGTTAAAAGCCGTTTTCTTATTGTATAAATTTCTACATATTACACGTGTTATATAACCATTTTAGATTCTGAGAGCAGCATGAAGCTAGTGTTTTTACAATAAATTATATATATTTTTCCTTTCTTTTTTGTATACGCGTTTTCTTATAGAAATCCTTGCCTAAAAGTTTCCAACAAAATTTTTTTAAATTCAACATTGCATATAAATAGTAATTTGAAGAGTTTATTTTTGAAATTTCTCAATAATTTTTCGAAAAACGAAGAAAATCTATTGAAAAATTTAATAAAGTTAACAAAATATGTCATAAACGAGATTTTCATAAAATTAATTTAACTAATTTTCTCCGAATTTCAACTCTGAAACTAATAGGACTAGAAACTTGAAATTTTCAAACATTATCAACAATAGTGTAATAGATGGAGAAGTTTTTAAAATAATCTGACCACTTTTAGGTTAAATATAGCGTTTTGAAATTACCTTATGATTTTAGAGTGTTTTTACAATGATGATTATTTTTTATTAATTAATTTTTATTTTTATTTTATTTTTTTATGTGTACGCACATTAGTATAGAAATACTTGTTCAAAAGTTTTGACCAGCAACTTTTTGAATATGGATTTGCTTCTAGATGGTGGTAATTTAAAGAGAGGATTTCACGAAATTCTCAAATGTTTTCCTAAAATTTGGGAAAATTTACCCAAAATTTGAAAATCTGAAAAAAGACTCGGACACTATCTTTTGTTTTATTCAATACATTTTTTTAATTCTTTATATTATTAATTGAAAATTTAACACAAATTTATTCGTATATAATATATATGTCTAATTAACATAAATATAATTTAAAAATCGTAAGTCAACTTCTGATTTCATAACCGTTTAAAGTTGTAATTTGTATGAAACTTCTTAATTTTATGTAAAATATATTGAATATAATAAATATATTTTTTTTTTTAATCTAAACTTAGAATTTTAAATTACACTTAATATTTTCCTTAACCATAAGATTCCTCACGCGTTTTTCTACAAATGTCATAATTTTCATGAAAGTTGGACCTTTGAAAAATTATTCACAAGCGATAAATTATTATAACTATGGTTCAAATTATAGCTAATCCAAATAATGGTATATTTTTCTTCCTAATTATTACGTAACATATTCAATTTATTGTTTTTGGATTGGAAAATTATATACCTTCCAATTTACCTAATTGTAAATTAACTTATATTTATGTTTTTGTTACAGTAGTGGCAAATTTTATCCATAAGAGCCTTAAACTCTAAAATACAGTAAAATTAATCATTTTCAAGAATAATGAAATGGACACAGATTATTCTGTTAAGACTTATTCCAAAATTAATTTTGCTTAAATCATAAAAATTAACAGTATCTTATTATAGACGAATTTTGAGTAGAATATAAAGGTATAACAATTGCCAAACATACTAATTTAATATACAACTGACAATTATTATTGTTTTTTATAATAAACTGAAGCTCCGTTCAGAATCGTTTTAATGAAGTATTGGTTTTTTGTTTTTTGTAATTTAACACAGCCACCAAGAGTATTCCATCCGAGAAGCGAAGATTATCCATGGTTCGAATTATATCCGGAAAATGTTTATGACTGGTTTGAGTACATAATCATAAAAACATTTATTATTACTTCAAATAAATATTTTTTTTAATTATTTTAATTTATAAAAAAAATGTTATATCCTTAAATGATATTAGTCTATCGATTATATGAATTAAATTAATTAAAATGAGATCCCTCAAAAATGAAAACCGGTTAACTAGTCACCTAGGTACTCGTCAAAATCAGGCCTCGTGTTTGACTGTCAAGTGTCAATGTCACCTACTTACACGGCTCTGATAAAAATTATAAACTTCGTCTTTAAATTCGTATTAACTTTAAAATGTTACGTTATTTCTGCAGTTATCAATTTTAGAAACTGATTGCATGGCGAAAGTTATTCGAAACACGTTTTGTTTGCAACTGTTATTGTGTACCTACTGCATAATATGAAGGAATGAAATGATTTATTACGACCCATTTACAATCCGTATGGTTGACATTACAATGGTTTAATAATAATAATAATAATAATAAAATTTATTTGAACCGACGGATGTGAAATTTTTATATTGAAAAATCAGTATTTTTTTTCCAATAAAAACATTAATTTTGATATTTAGGTATTCATGTTTATGGCAATGCGTCTATAACATGTTTAGTTTGTGTTGCGTAATCTGCGCTCTACGAATCTGACATAATAATAATTATTACTTATTAGTGTCTCGCAATAACGAAAAATTGTCTCGAGAGAGAAAGTTAGAAAACAAAATAAATCACTAGAAGTTAGTGTATTATATAGAAAAAAATTAATTGATATTGTTCTCGTCCGTACGTTATTTCAAGCGGTTTGGTTAGGTTAGGTTACTATTGTTACACCTTCTGAGTGCATTCCAAAAAGAATTTCTCAATCACCACGAAATAAAACTTCACTACGTTGTCTTAATATTTATGCAGGTATGAAGTCCATATCTAAACAAAAAACATTAGGACCTGGGGTAAGTTTTTTCGAATAGGCTCTGGAGCTCTGTCAAAAATAAAATTTACCATACCTAATAAATCCTTTTAAAGTATCAAACATGTTACTTACTAAATTTCAGCAATCAGTCTGTACCTAACATAAACGACATTATTTAAAACCATAATTGTTATAAATAATAATAGTTGACAAAGTTTAGTTTATTATAATTAAATTTATTAATGGATACCAGTGGTGTATTTGAGACACAGATATACTATAGTATTATATATATATATATATATATATATATATATATATATTTATATCGATGAATTGAGATTTCTTTTCAGGGGAAGAAGGGATTTTTTCTAAAAAAAAAAAATTCCACACCTACAGAGTATGTTTTTGCTCTCTCATATTAAATTATTTAGTTTACTAAATATTAGCTTTTATTTATTCTAAGAATTTTTATTAATTGAAAAATATTTTCGAACTTTTTCTTTGTAAGTGACTGTTTAGATCTGTTATTTAATATTTCGTTAGTATTTTTATACTTGATAAATATGGAAAACATAAAATTGCGATAACCCAAGGTACCTAACAATTAAATAATTTTAAGCTGCTGCTTAAAATATATTGAAAGGATAAGGTTTTGCTTTATTCAAACAAAAATGAATATCAACATTGCGATTAAATAAATATTGTAATTTATTTGAGATACATTAGTTGGTAGGTAATTGGAGTACCTACAGTTAAAAAATAAAAATAAAATAATAAAAAACATAATGTGTTGAGAATTAGAGCACTTTTTGATATATTAAATGATATTCAGTGGAGTATTTATGGGGGAGCTGTTGAGGGCACCCTCCCATCGAGAAATTTGAAGATTTCAAGCTTTAGATAGACATGTAGTCAGGCAAAGTTAGTAAATAATTAGTTATTAATTAAAATAAATAACTGCATGGCTTCTTTAGTTGTTAGCTTGGCAAAAAACCTATATGTGTATGCACCTCACAAAAATAACAAAATAAATTGTTTACAAAGTAGTATTATAGTCTTAATAGAAATATGTACAGAGATATTACATAAAGAGAAATCTTACAAATTAATAAAAAAAAGTGTACAACGTTAGAAAATAGTAGTTTTTGAATCTCAATATTTTTATTTTTTTTATTATATAAAATAATCAAATACCTCCAGTGTGAAGTTGGGAATCAACTAGATTTATATAAAACTATTTATAAACTTCTAATAAAACCAGTGTATGATAATATTGGAATTTTTGACAATGGAAGTCAGAATTTAAATTGGAAATTATATGTATTCGAACATTAGGTGTGTTAAAAAAATACCCAGACTAAAATTATTTTAAAAAAGCTATTAATGTTATCATTAATATTATTATACCTAAATTAACTAGAGATAATTTCCAATATTTAAGTATGTAATATTGGTACAATTTCCATTTTGTCATGTATTTCATTAAAAACTTTTAAATCACAATTTGCTTCTAGATGGTATTTTAGAGAAGTCGTTTTTCATAATTTTCAATAGTTTTTTAAAATTTGGGGAAATCTTTCCAAAATTAGTCAAAAAAGACTGGGAATTTTTTTTTTCAATTCAAATTTTTGAAAACTTAAAGATAAATAGACAATGAAATTTAGAAGCAAGAAAATTAAGTAAATGTGAAAAAAAAATTTAAGACATTTTTTTTCTTACAGTTTTTTTTTCTCCAAATTCTTTTTTTTTGTTTTTCTCAGCAATTAGTGAAGTATAAAACTGGCAGAGTAAAAAATAAATATTTTTGGTATTATAACAAACTTTTTAAGTTTCAATAGAATTTTCTTAAATAAATCGAAGCTCCGCTCAGAATCTTATTATTGAAGAAATGATTTATAGTTTCTTTAAAATTCAATACGTCCACAAGAGTATCCCACTTGAGATACGAAGAATACCCAAGGGGCGAAATAACATTATTTTTTTTATTTTATGTGTTTATTTAGTTATGTTTTTTTGATATATTTTACCATATTTTTATTGCATATTTTTACATATTTTTAATAAACGAAATGTATATTTCATCATTTTTTATTACATATAAATCCTAACCCTAGTTATAACATATATTAATTACACTTTCCATTACGTTATTGAAGCCGAGAGAGGTCATTTTCCACCCTGAAAAGGGCAAAAAATTAATTATGAAATTCATCATCGGAATCAAAACTCAATGGACTAGCTGTTCTAAATATTCATTTAGACGTCAGTGTTACATAATATGAAGAAATTATAAATACGTTAGTTAATTTGAGAAGTTGTTTAGATTTTATAGTTTATAGTTTAGATTTTTAAATAATTTAAGAAAACTTTTGTACTCAGAAAATATTAATATAGGTACATATACTTTCTCTTGAATTAATTTCGAAATATTATTAAATATTGATTTATATTTTCGTGAAAAATGTGTTTAAATTATTACCTAGGTGTATATAAGTATCATTTTTTTCTCCAGCTGATGTGTCAATGATCAAACAAGAATGGATCCCCCCCCAATGAAAAAATTCTGATGGTAACCCCGACATATTATTATAATTAAATGATAAAAAGAATACAAACTAAGTGAATTAAAAATGTATGGTACGCATCGAAAATCGGATGCAATCTGCTTCGTCGTGTAAAGTGTTTATTTATATAATATTATAGCATAATCATTTTTTACACACATTATATTTTAACATCACTTACGTTTGAACGCACAATATTATACTAGTGAGATTTAATGCGATTAGTTCGAATTCGGAAGTATAGTTTTCCCTATTGTGTGAAAGCGTAAATTTAATCATGGGTAATTTGTTACAGTATTCAACAACTAATTTTAAACGTACATTCGGATGCGTCTGAAATATATATTTCCGGGAAATAGGTTATAAGTGGTCCGCATAACTGCATAAGCATACACAGCATTGAACCTGTAATTGAATTCAATAAAATAAGGTTATTGTTCCTACAAGAAACTAATTTTAACAAATTATTAGACCTGGAAAATTCAAAAATTGGTCTTCTTATAAAGACGGAATTATAATTTGTAATCATTATACTTTTTCTTAGGGTATTGTGGAAGTAGATTTTTAAATGAATTTTTTAGAGAAAAAAAGCTGGACATTCTTCGCTCCTCGAGTGAAAATTGGTGATTGCGTTAAATTTTTTATGAAATGATAAATTATTTCTTCAATAAAACGGTGCAATAAGTGGTGCTTTCGTTAGGGGGTGACCAGCGTTAAAAATAATTACAACTAAAAAATAATCATTCATTGACCATGGTTACTATAATATTAAAACAAATCAATTGGTTGTTATATTCTATAACAACCGAAAATCAAAACGAAATAAAATGACGTGAAACCACATTTTTATGCTATGTAAATTGTCAACTCTATAAAAAAATGCGAATTTCGAAAAATAACCTTTCTAAAGTACCATCTTCATCTGAATTCTGATTCAAATGTAGCTGGTTAAAACTTTTAAAAAAGTATTTCTACATGAAAAAGTGTTCACAGAATAGGGAAAAAATAAATTAAATAAACATGACTGTAAAACCATGAACTTCTTCACTACGTTTAGAATCTAATTATTAAATTTTTTTTTACATTAATTATTTGAAAATTTCATTAATTTTTTGGTTAAAATACTTAAACGTATATCATTTCAGATTCTGAGTTGAGTGAAGTATGGTTTAATATTATTCTTTCTTAAGAACAGATTTAATACTTATAAAATGTTTTGGATCAGTCAGATCAGTACGTATTAGGTACAGCATATATTTCTCGTACTTAATAGAATTTCATGATACTTAACAGATTTCATTTTTCAAAGTTTTCAAAAAACAAAAAAAATCTGCTTTAAATTTGAAGATAAACGGTAATATATTATCTATTTTTATCACATCGATTTTAGTCAAATAGAATCCTACTCAAATAATATTTCTACTTTTTTTTAAAACACTTTATTGTATGGAAATCTTGTTCAAAAGCTTCAACGAGTAACTTTTTGAATCAAAATTTGTCTCTATATGAACTAGATAGTATTTTTAAGTCGTTATTTTTTGAAATTCTTTTTAGTCTTGTCAACAACTATAAAAAAAACTACTCCAAATTTGATATTAACACTGTAAAACATCTTTTTTTTAATCTAAATTTTATGAAAATTTAAATATAGGTAGAAAATAATATGAAAAATGTTTTACTCCAAGTAAATTTAACAACATGAATATTTTTTTTTGCACTATTTTTTCTTATTAATATTTTTCCTTTTCTCAATTAATAATAGAATATAAAATTGGCTAAGTAAAAATTACATTTTTTTTTGTTATAACCAAATGTATAATTTTTAAGAAAATTGTCTCGAATAAACTGAAGCTTTACTTAGAATCGTTTTATTGAAAAAATGATTTATCGTTTATTTAAAATTTATTACGCCCACTAAGTCCCAACCGAGGAGCGATAAATACACTTGTTGCGAAGGATGTCTGGGTTTTTATCAATAAATTTGGTAATTCAAGTCACATCAAGATTAAAACAAAATTCAATGAACTTGAATTTCATAATTTTTTTAAATTTAGATTTTGTGTCTTAAGTATCAAATTTTTTTTCGAATTTTTGTTGCGTATTTTCTATAGTTATATATTTTTTACCACTTTTTCTTGCATATAGCCCATATACCAGTGGTGGCGCGAACTTTTTCAACAGTGAGACAAGAAAATGTTAGTTGCAGTACACACGACCCACCTATTTAATTTCAACTAAGCTGCGGGGGGCTATGCCCCCCACACCCCTTTATTATAATTCTCACAGATGTCTATATAATATTATATAGACATCTGTGGCAATTCTATATCACATTTATTTTTAACTTACAGGTACTAAAATAAAAATAACTTTTATTAATTATATAAATTATAAATACTGCTTTTTTAATTTAAATTTAGTTAGCATAGCCTGGATTTCAGAGAACAAGATAACCATTTGCTTTATTTATAAACCATGTTTATGTATTTTCTCTATGTGACTATTAATATATTTATTCATTTAGTACATTCATAAAAGTACTCTATATTTTTTTAGTACTGACTAACCATTATAGGTACTTACACACCCACCACCCTTTTTAGCTGTGAGACAATTGTCTCACAAAAACCCTCTCGCGCCGCCACTGTATATATATATATATATATATATATATACCGGGTACCTATTTATACATTAATTTGATTTTATATAAACTGTATAGTTTGTGTCCATATTTTTTATTTCAACGTATTTCCAATATTTTTGCTCTTATTAAAATACTTTTTTTTAATGGAAATTATTTCATCCATATTTTAAATTATTTATTTTTATAGGCATACACTTCTTAACCCTATTGATAATGTTATGTTTCTAAAAACTGTTATAATGGCCCCCATACAACTTGTTTTTTTTTCAAAAATAGAAGAAGACATATTTATGACAAAGTAGGAAATAGTTGGTTAGGATGAAATTGGTCTGAAGAGACTAAAAACAATACTTAGGAAGAAATGTATTTTTTCAATTTTGCTAAGAGAGTAAAACTATATGTCCAAAGGTATACGAGAAATGTATACGCGAAAACGGTGAAATTTACGACAAAACCTTTCGTTTAATGTTATTTTTTTCAACAAAAACGGTTCCCTTGTAATTTAAAAGATAGTGATCCTGGAGAGTTGACATTTTTACGATTATCCGCGGTCGAGATGTGGCCAGAACGTGAGGTAATTTTCAAAACGCCAGTTTTTTTTTGGCGTGGTGATATCGATGATCGAAAAACGTAGCTAGTGTATCGTCTGAATATCAATAGAAAAATTCTATTTTTAAACTATGCGATTTATAAAATGCCTGAACGAATCCAGAAGATAATTTTAAAATAATTCATTAAGGTACACATTTTGGAAAAACCAGAGGTTAAAGTGAGGGGGGACGGAGGGGGATGGAGTCCTCCATCTTATTTGGAATACAATCAAGCGTCCCCTTTGAGTCAAATCCCGAAATTCCGGGGGAACGCTTTAATTTTGATCACTAAAGAGTGGAAAGCGTTTATGTTAGAAATTTATTTGAATGGTCAAAATTTCAAAATTTATTCAACGGTTATCGTGTTTAAAATTTGGAACCACCATAATGTGTCTTATTTCTAATATTTTATGTTTATAGAAACATTTCTGTACTCACTCTAATCGAACCTTTGGCTTCTGCACTAATTTTTAATTTTAATATTTAAATTCTTTCTCCCGCTATCAGCAAATAGAATTACACCACTAAAATGGGTCAAATAAATTGACAATTTTAAGTCAATAGTTTCAATCTTTTCGTCTTACCCTGTAGGTTTTCCCCACATAAAATTTTGTAGTTACGTAGCTTTTTTAATTTGGTTTTTTTTCTTTACAATTTTTTCTATAGAAATTTGCATCTAGTCCGTACATTGAGTTACTGTAGAACGTTTAAAGTCTCGTTCATTATACAAAAATATAGTCTGTGTAACTAAATTAATAATGAAAAATCCAACCTCGTTAGTATAATCACTGAAAATGTTTACTGCCGTACAAAAAGAAGACTGAAAACCGGGTTACGAAGAAAAAATTAAGGCTCTAAAATACGCGTGAAAGCAAAGGGAAAGAATTCACAGCGCAGTGAGTTTGAATAATATTTTGTAAATAAAAAAAAAATAATAACTCAGTATTAAGGAGCATCCGTTTATACACAGCACAACAAAGCTGTGACTATAGGAACTCTTTTTGTAGTTACGTAATAACAATACATTACGGTTTATGTTCTCTTCTTTTTTAAGAAATCTCTTGATGATATAAGTCATGAAATCCTAATTAATTTAATAACGATTTTTCTACGAATCATTTTTAAATAGACACGCAAGAAGTGAATTGATATATATCAACATCAACCACAGTCCTTGGTTGCATTATAAGTTTCATTAATTACACTGTAATATACACATAATTAAGAGATGGGAAATTTAGAAAAATGTATTTTAATAGTTTATGAGTCGATAATATATTATATTAATTTCTAGTTATCATAATTTTTGTTTGTGTATTTGATTGTATCCACAATTTTGTATAAAATATAATACTATTATATATATTAGTACATTATATGAACAAATAGTTTGCAATAGTTAGCAAATACTAGATAGATACATAATATTGCCTATGCAATTTTTTATAATACTAACTTAATAAAAAATGTATGGAGTATAAGGAGTTAAAAATATAAGTTTTATTTTATTCTTTATAACAATTATTTATATGTCTTAATAGTTAACACCATATATAACAATCTAATATTTATCACTAAATAATGAATAAATCGAAATCGGTATCGGAAAATTAAGTTCATTCTGGGAGTATAACATGTGCAATAAGTACAACGTATAAAGTGCGTTTGGGTTTCTAATGTGTGGTGACAATAATAAAACTCGACAATTTACTTAACAATTTACTGCAACATATTAAACGTAGTAAAAACAAAATTGAATATTTTTTTTTTTATAAAAATTACTGCACAAAAAATATACACTAAATATTTATCACTAAATTTTCTAATAATTTTGTAAATAATTTTGAATGTATTAGTGTTTTATGACCCTAAGAAATTTGAAATTTGATTATTAAACCCATCGTTTTTTTTAAATTACTACGCACTAACGTGTTCGTACTGACTAAGCAATGTTATAAATAAAATTGTATATGTAAAGATCGTGTAAAAAGTTTAATGGCAGTATAATAAACAGGGAAAATATTATTTTTGGTTTCGAGAAAAAAATAAAACAAAGCGATTTTGATTACAAGCTTTTTAAAACAGTTTATGGAAAAAAATAATTAGCTTATGAAATATTCAGAGCTTTTGCCTATTTAATAGCTGTTGGTCTCATGAAAAATGTTATGCTATGAAACAGAAACAGAATAATTACTGTTCGCGTTTGTACTGACTATAAATTGTTCTGAAAACGATGAAAAGTGTTATTATGAAATGACCGGTTATTTTGTACATAATAATTAGAACATACAATAAATTGTGAATACAAATCAAAAATTACATTTCAAATCTATTAACTTTAATCGCATAAAACTGGGTTAATTATATACTCTTATAAAAGTTTGGAGTCACGGGAAACTTTTAATTTTACAAGACTTTAAGTCGTAAAACAAGTGAAACTTTCTTATAACGGATTCTTTGTGGGATATAAAAAAATACCATTTGAAAACGACGTTTTAAACTACAATTGAATATTTAATTTAACCTCATAAAGCTGTTTTATTCTTGGTTGTCGATGAACTCCCCCAACTATTCAATTGACTTATTATCGGTAGATTGTCTTCTTATCTTCGATTACAAAAAGCTTAGCAAGATAGTGTTATTTTACATATATTACGGGCAAACGACATAGTTTGGTCATACGTTATAAGTACGATATATTATCTCCTCGTATACTTCGACTTGATGAGTGTGTAGTACTGTATATTTCATAAATTGCAACAGTTTTAAATTCCTCATAGAATAATACAATATTAATTTATTAAATAGGCATTAATTTCGTCAAAAGAAAGTCATTTTAATTAAAATGTCATGAAAAAAAAAAAACGTTTTGTAGAAAATTACGTTACACAAAAGTTACACGGTATTTGGAAAAAAATCAAATTACATTCAACATATGTATCTGGTACACTAAACTAAGGTGGTTCAACCCACATGTGACCATCGAAGCCTTTTTTTTTTTTTTTTTGACCCTCCTAGAGGTTGCATATTATGTAAATGTAAAAAAATTACAATAATATAATAAAAAAACCGAATATGATTTTTATTGTCATTTTGTACCGCAAATTTTCATTATAAAGTAGGGTGACCATACGTCATCTTTTATACAGAATTGTCCTTTATTTCGGCTCTGCGTCCTGTTGTTCTGATAAACTGTCAGGACGTTTTTTGTCCCGTAATTTCAAGTCTGTCTTTTTTGACTTACTGTTGATTTAAAATTTTTGAAATGAAATTATTGAATAAAATAATGTAAGAATCTAGAAATCTTGTGGATACCATTAAATAAATTACAATTGTAAAATTAATTTACAAGTTTTTTTTAGAAGAAAGTAAAGTATACAATATACATGAATAAAGGATTTGAAGAAATTTTAAAAAGTATCAATTTATTTTAATTATGTTATTTTATGTTTTTCAAAATAATATTTTTATGTGTTTAAATTTAATCTATAATAGGTAGTTTAAAAATTATACTTTTTCACTATTCAAAAACATAATATATTTAAATGTAATAAATACTTATTTATTTAAAAATATTATCAAAAATATTTTTGTCCTGTATTTTATTTTCTTAAATATGGTCACTCTATTATAGAGTTATTCAAACCGCAATGGTTTTTACGTTCACACAAAAACATTATATTTAGATATTAAGTAGACAGCACTGCTACTCTACAGTTTTACTGTTTACCGCTGATGGTCGCCGTTGTCACTGCAGTGGATTGATGCAATGGATTGACGGTGACGCCGTCGGCGTTTGTGTTACCGTCGAACCCGAAAGTGAAAAACCATTAATTTTTGTTGTGTCTTCTAAATTTTAAATATAATAATATATACTTAAAATCAAATTAAATATTATAAAATAAACAATGTTAAATAAAATTCTAAATTTTAAATATAAGTATTGTATCAAATCATCATAATTATTTGCATATATTAATTTGCGATGTACTAATTTGTGCATTATATTATATGTTTTGTAATAAAATTAAATAAAAAAAATACTGAATTTTTTTTTTCTTTTGGTGGCCCCAATATGTTTATGAAAATGCAAATTATCACACCAACTACAAAAGGTTGAACCACCCTGCAATACACTATAAAGTAATAATAACACTTATTATTTTTTCGTCTGCATTTTCGCCTCTTAAATTATCAAAAATAATAAATTAAAGACTACAAATCACTTTAAAAATCGTACGATTAGGTAAAGAAGTGAGTTATATATATAAATATTAAATACAACAGGTAATTAAAAATATGAACTTAAAATATAATTTTTGTTTTTGAGAATATACATAATAAAAAGGCTCGGAATTTTGTTTTTAGTTTTTAGACACATTACTTAACATGGTAGTGGTATATTTATGAAGACTAAGGAATTTTCAACTAAATAATATGATATTAGATTTGGATTGTAAATAAAATTTTATTTGAAACGCATGTATTTATTAAGAGTTAATAAGAATATATTCTTTTTTTCCCCTCATTTCTTATCGCTCTTTAACAATATATGGAACGATGACTCTTGTAAAGTACATAGGCATCAAAGTTAAAGTACGATATCATTGGGTTAAATGAGCTAATTAAAAAAAAAAAACAATATATGAAGAATATAGCGTGAGTACATGATCAATGATTATAAAACACGAAAGGTTCTCGTAAAAAGACAATGGAAGTTCTCGGTATTTTTTTAGCGAAGTAGATGGCTATAAAATTGATTACCTAGTTAAAAAAAGAAAAAAGTGCTTGTAAAAAATAATAATTACTATTATTACTCAGATACGGAGTTTTATATAATCACGTATTTTAAGGGTTTAGAACTTTGAGCGTTTGCTTATTTTTTTTTTGGTTCGATATAAAATCTAACCGAGTGCTATATAATTGTAGGTCTTGTTGCAACAATTCCAGATTTATGATATTAATTGAAAGTACTTTCTTTTGTACATTTAAAAGATTAAAAAAAATAATAAGAAGAAAAATTTTCTTTTAACAAATATTTAGTATTGTTTTAATTTCTGAGTACAGCAAAGAAACTATTCATTTTAGTTTTTAAATATGTATATCAATATCTGCTATGTAGGTATATATTATAATATTAAACAGTTAATATTCTTTGGAGTCCATCATATGAAAATAATATCATATTATTTGAACTATTACTTTTTTTTTTTTTTTATTTAATACTAAATTTTATCTTAACTGAGCTAACTAAATTTTTTTTATTTTTTAACTTTATTTAATTCAATTAAGTTAATTATCTAATTTAAGTTAGGTTATTAAAGCCATTTATGGCTTCCCATTCAGCATTTTAAGTGACAAAAGTCAAAATAAATTCGTACATAATATCACACACAACGCATTTACATTTTACAACGACGACTGTGTAAAAACACATAAATGTTTGACTTCAAGAGTATAGTTGTAGAATCTGTTGCAGGTTTACAAGTAAATAACAAATTAGAATAAAATATAGATTAAATGACAATAAACTTGCGATAAAATAGTAAATTACAAATACTTTGGTATTTTTCGGATACATTTTGATATACTATTTTCTGTTTTTACTAACTATCGCCGTTAAAATTTACTATAAAACATGCATTTTACGTGTTTTTAGTTGAAGTGTACACTAGCGTTCATTTTTTTTTTTTTTAAGCACCCAAAAATATGCAAAATTAAATAACCAACATTGAATTTAACATGATATCAGAAACAAAAACTGTAATCAAAGTTATTAAAAAAAAATACGCCAATCCCTAGTGTCTCTATTTTCAATACAAGTTATAAGTTTCAAGATGTAAAAATAGGCCTTAAATGTAGTAAAATAGTTTTTTTGTTAAGTAATACTTTAATTATTTGTAAGAAGGTATACATTAATAAATATTTATAAGTATAAATAGTAAAATTAATGTTCTGAGTAGTTGTTTACTCGTATGTCTTATTATTTAAGAATATTTGCAATCAAAAAAGTTTTTTTATGATATTTTACCATAATGGCGGATAGATCCGAATAAATTTCAAGAATATTTATCAATCTGTTGTGAAGTTAGAAAAAATTCTATTACCATACCCTGATTGTATTGAAATAACTTTTTTCCGAGTTTACATTAAACTAGATGATAAAAACTTTAATGTACATTACGCGTATTTCAAATTTCAACGCATTTGGTGCCAATGATTCAACGGTTTATTTAGTAATTATAACCGACATAGGTTACTAATAATAAATTTAGTATTGGTAGTTTATATTTAGGTTATTATTTACCCAAATTACACTGTAAAACAATTAAAATCATATGTATTAATTCATATTGATACTCACTGAAATCCGAATACTTGTTTGCTGGTCTAAGCAGCCGGGCGGCGATCGCTGTCTGGACCCTTACTTTGATGGTAGTCATAAAAAAAACTGATATTTGTATGAATAATAAAAAATAAAAAATATTTAATCGGCTAATAATAATAATTCAAAATGTACTCCGTTTTGACAAACGATTGTGCAAACTGTAATTTGGACACACAAGAGGCCTTAAATTGCCTATTCGTTACGCCGGCGATTTACCGTAATCGATATTTTTTAACAAATTCGAGTTCCGTGTCTAGATAGATTTTACTTACAAACTCATAATTTCCTGCCTAGTGATTTCGTACATACATTTTTGAATTCGTAAAGAAATATTTTCGGTCGATTTTATTGTACGTTATACTCCAGATCAGCAGGCTTGGCGTTGTAAACTGCGATAATCGTTGTGAATAATATCGACGAGATAAATCAAATTGATCCTCGATTCAAAAATGACAAAAAATAACAAAAACATTCCTGGACCTATTTTTAGAGCAGAGCAACTAAAAAATATATTTAGAGTTTTATTTTTATTTTTGAATTGCAAGATAATTCTACAGTAAATATTTCATTTTTACTGTGTGATATTTTGATAAAAAAAAACCATTGAAATATTGCTTTCTATTTATAGGAAAATCTATAGAAATATTTTACTAAGTGTAATTATTTATAAAAATCTGACTTCATTACTCAATAAAATACAAAAAGTTGTAACATGACTTGACAACAACTTGACAATTTTGATGATCAAATTACACCCAAATATGTAAATAACATATTTTTTAAATTATAATTTCTTAAAAACTTTGAAACAAAAAAAAAAACGGTTTCTTAGAACTTAAATATTGGGATTTAAATTGTATGTTTATTTATAAAATAATTTGTTAAACTTTATGATGGTAAGTTCTTCAGTGTATTTCATATTAGTCAAGAATATAGTAAAAAAAATGCAAATGTATTTATGTAAGAATAATTTGTTTAAAGTTACATAGATTATTAAGTGGGTAGGGCCATTCAACACATAATACAACACTAACTTCCTGTCATACGTTTTACTAGATTTCATTTAGAATTTTGTTTAAATAAAATTATGTAATTTTAATATTTTATAATTGTTTTGTTTTAAGTAAGTGCTTTGAGATTAGTGAATTACTTTTTGTTATTCGCGTGAAGAAAACAATACAGTAGAAATGCCACAATATTTCCTGTTTAAGGTAAAAACTAATATTTTGTATTTGATTTAATTGATAAAATAGAGGGTTAACCGAGGCTTGGAATCAGTAATGATTTAAACAGTTCGTTTATAACTTTTAATAATGGTTTACCATTTACCAGTTATGATCACAGTCATTGAAACCCAAAAAAAATTTTACGTTATTTGATTTAGGTTACTAAATTAGTTGCTGAAAATTTGATTTTTGTGTTCTCCAGTTAAGTGACTATGAAGGGAGGGGGAAAAGAATTTTCAAATTACTCATAATTACTTCATTATTACTATTTAATCTTACGCCTATATTGGAACCTACTGTCTGACTATCTATACCTGTGTACTGTAAGACCATATTTTGATGTGAGGTTTCTAGTTATATCACAGACATAATAATTAATAAATATAACATTATGTTATAAATTCCAAACTTTAAAAATCAAAAGCAAACACTAGATCATAATATACCATGTTTATGTTAAGGTGAATGTCATTTTTTTCTTTAATGTTGACATTAACTGATGAATGTTGATATTCACCATCAGTTTTTGATGAATGTTGATATTTTGTAGAAAAAAAAAAAAACATGTAAAATATAAAACAATATAATAATTACTACATAATTAATAAAAACAGAAAAACAAAATGACATGGCACAAATTAAAATAAATCACAAATTATGATTACAGTTACTCAAGTGATTTAAAGTTAATTGACAAGTGATTTTATGTTCTCGTAAGAAAATATAAATTACTATATAATGATTATATTTGGCAATTATGAGCATAATAGTTTTGAAATAAATAAATATGATAACATTTACCAAAATTTGGTAGTGAATGTAAAATACTCACCGAAAATCAAAGTAGATGTTGACATTCACAGATGAATTTTAAAATATATTTTATTATCTATGCTATTTATTTATGCTGACATACACCAAAAAAATGGTAGTAAATGTCAACATTCACATTATCACATTATTCACATTATATAAGTTTTATATACATTATCATTGTATAATAATGTATATAAAACTTTATGAGCTATTACTAACTTACTAAATCATAATAAATTTTGAAGTGTAATATATATTATCGATTAAAACAATGTTTCATTTACAGTTTTCACAGTTTCATCTATTTAACAATTTTAGAACAGAATATATTATATTTGTGATTCTAGTACCAAAATAACCAATTATATCATCACAGTGTAGAGAAGATTAGATCATAACATAGTATGAAGAATAAGTATTTAAAAAGTAAATGTGTAACCCCAAAATATAAAAATAAAATGGGCATATTATGAGTACCTAAAATGGGATAATTCGAAGTACTTAATAATAGGTACCAGGAAGGTTAATGCAAGAAAGTAAGAAAAGGACAACCATTAAATTTTGGGCGCAAAGGAAAAAAAAACCATATTATTCATTTGAAATCAATGTAATTATTATAACTCAAATATTACAATTAAAGAAAACCAATATATTTACTAAATATAAAAATATATTTATTAATTTAAAAAAATTATATACAATATATCATTGTAAATACATTAAAATACAATAGGTTATTTATTATATAGTTATTACACAATAAAACTACATTGACAAGTGAATAATATTTTCCCTATTATTTTTAATTAATTTTAATAACGATGGCACATTAATTAACAACATGTGTTACAGTAACAGACATTCGGTAATCATATCAAATGGCATAAAATAATGTCATTAAACAAAAAACAAAAAATGAATACAAAGTTTACAATATAAAATTCGTTATGTTCGAAATAATATAACAAGCAATAAATAAATACACGTTTGGTATTTAGTTGTAAATCACTGAAGGACAGTCTCCTTTTAGATGACTCGTGCGAAAAAAAAATTGCTAACGCAGACGTTGTGTCAGATGGGTAAATTTTCTCGGTTCTTTTTGTCAATAATTTGAGTTTACATGTCATTGTTGACAGTGATCAATGATTGTGTTCAATCGAAACTCAAATGTTTTCAGGTGGATATGAAATTTTGAAATTTAAAATAAAATACCGCAATGAAGTGACGATGCGCATACTATCAGATACTTATGGTACTATTATGAGTTATAACCAAAGTCAAAAACCAATTGTGTATGCCAAAACTAAAAGAAACTTAATAAAAATATAAAATAATTTAAAACTACTGCTAAAATGTTGGTTTGTTGTAGTTGTTGTGTTTAAAAACTTTTTTTTTTAAAAAAAAGGGAATCAAAAAAAAAAAAAAATGGCTTTATGCTATAAAAACTAGATACAGTATACTGCGGTTTAATTTACGTAATAAAAAGTTGCTACCTACGTTGTATTTCTCAATAACTTGGCTTATCATTTTATACCTTGTTCCAAAAATTGTTACAAACCAAAATGTGACAATATTTTACTGTTTTTAGTGCCATTAAATTTTAATAAAATGGTGTAAAATCTCTGTCAACCCACGTATGACAGTTTTAAAATTTGTTTTGATCGAAATTTTTTTGGTTTCTAGGCAGTTATGTTTTGATTCCAAAGTTGACAAAAATATTACAAGACAGTATTGTCTATAATTAAATCAAAATTTATAGTATTCTCAAGTTTCATAAAAAAAGTTATAACTACCTCTATAATATTATGCCAGTGGTTTTAACTCAAAATTCAAAATTTTGTTTTTGTTTTAATGATCCAAAAAGTGAGTCAATCGTTTTATCGCGAATTATTAATAAATACAATTATAAAATACCGTCATTAAAATTTTTATAATAATTTCAAAATTGACATGACGATACAATCGAAAAACCGCGTATCGCAGTAAAGATTATAAGTAAAAAGTGAAAAAGAAAATCGATTGTGAGAAATCGAATAGAAAAAATGTATACAAGTACTACTGGGTGCACAAAAAAAAAAAAATAATAATAATAATAATAATATCGTAATCGGGCTCGTCCCGTTTTGTGCATATCAAAATAAAATAAAAAAACATAAATAAAGACAAGTATGTAATAATAGTTGTGAAGGCGTTTTCAATGGTTACGCAGGCGACTTCACGGTTTGATGTGCTTGTATTCGAACCGGCCGAGTTGCTTGCGGGTCGATTCTGCCACTCCAAATCCGAGTCCGTTTTTCGTGTCGATACTAGAAGTCTGCTTCTCCGCCGCCGTCACCGGCATGGCAATGGACGAAACGACGGTCGGCAGTTCGTAGTCCCGGGGACAACACTTCACGTTGTACGCGTGGCAAGGCCTCGGTGTGGCGATCACGGATGTGGGAATCTTACAGTACTCCTCCAACATGCATATGCCCGGCTCGGTGTCGTCAATACCGTGGACAACGGTGCAAGGTTCACCTGTGAACGAGAAAAGAGTCACGTGTAAGCGAACGGCAAGACACAAGGAGATTCTGCGATGAAACTGGGAGAAAAAACTAATGACCAACGTTATGCGTTTTGACCGGGTTTTCGAATAATCGGTCATTTCTACAGATACTTAAGAATAGCTTAAGAATCTACTTCTGTGGAGCAAGACCGAGACGTTTAAGTCGCTGCTAACCGTTCTAGAAACTAATATTGAAAATAAACATATAGCACGTATCAGGTATTTTTTCGAAGCAAAATTAGCGTTTTACAAACTTTTATGCAACTAATGTTATTCTGAAATTACTAACCCGCCACCCATTTTAATTTTATATCGGTTTTAGGTCGGTTGGTTACAAGAACTTAGCTTTTATCGATTTTCAAAACTGGTTTATAAACTTTTTGTTTCAGTTATGATTTTGGAAGTAGAACCGATAAATAGACCTAACTTTTAATGGCTTTTCTAAATTTGGTTTTGAATTTATAAATGGCATATAATATTTATTAAAGACACATTTTAAATATAAAAGATTTATTTTACTCGCATTTATAGTCAGTCAAGTATACATTTGGTATATTAAATATTAATTTATTGACACTAAATCAGTTTAATACGTTATACAGGGTGTCCCAGTCTGGTTTGACAAATGTAATTACTTTTGTCCTAATAATAATTTTTATCTATTTATTAATTAATTAATTTTTAATTTTTTGAAAATTATTACAACAGTGTTGCGCTACAGCAATAATGTGTATATATATATTTGTATTTCAGAACAAATTTTCAAATTTGAAATTTTATACTGCAGTTTTTGATAAAAATTAAAATAGGCATTTCGTGAATATGATTTTTAGAAAAATATTAGCGCTAAAATCTCTAATAAAGGTTCATTTTCTACAATTTATTTTTAAGTTTGCTAATAATTTAATAATAATGTTAAATAAGTTATAACATCAACAATTGAGGTCATAATATTACCATTACTATGACATATTTGACAAAATCATTAAATTATCGATTAACTTAAAAAAATTGTAGAAAATGAACGGATCAACTTTTATTAGAGATTTAAAGACAAATATTTTTCTAAAAATCATGTTTACAAAATAGCTATTTTTAACTTTTTTCTAAAACTGTAGTATAAAATTTAAATTTTGAAAATTTGGGACTTAAAAAAAAATTATACGTTTTTGTTGTAGTGCAATGCTGTAATAATAAAAATTAATAGGTAGTGGAACAAAAGTTATTGCATTTGTTCAATAGTACTGGGACACCCTATATATAAAGTTTATCAACAATTTCGATTTTAAACCACTGTGTGCAGCAGCAGCAGAAAAATATATTTTAACTACAATAATTATCTTAAATATGACTCAAAATTAAATAAGTATGCAATTAAACGTCATATAATAACCCGCAGATTCTATAAAAGATTCTCTAAATTTGGAGAAACAAAGAAGAATTCACTTTGCATTGAAAATTGGGCACCAACAATAACGTATACTCACTGCAGAGGTCCTCGCATTCTTTCTTGGTCAACGGTATGTCTGAGTTTTCGATACAGACGTTTTTTCCCTCATAACTCCACAAGGGACGGCATGATTTGAACGGCGCGTGGTAGAACCAGCCGACTATCATGTGGGTAGACGACGGGACTGTCGAGGCGTTACACTGGATAGTAATCGGTTGATGGCATCTGGAATCTAAAATCAAATATCAGATACAGTTAATACAAATGAATGATGTGTTATAAATCGAATGCTCAACGATTATATATATTTACACAAGACCGTAACTGAAAACAAATTTCAAAAGAGATCCAAAGGACCAAAAATATGAAACTTTTTTTCTTTTTTGCTTGATAAATTTAATTATTTTATTGGATTGTGGTCAGTTTTTCCAAATTTTAGGAGGGTTCCAAACCTCTGGACTCTCCTCCCAGTTAACGGCCTTGTATATATACAATATACATACATACATGCATACAAAATCAAGCGCAATTTTTTTCAAATGTACATAATACATTATTACGTAAAGAACCCCTAAATATAGTTATGCAGGATCAAAAAATAAAATAGTAATAATAATAAAAATAAATCAAGTGTCCTTTGCACGAGTAAAATTGAAACTTAATTATTTTCTTTAATATTTTATTTTGTAATATTAATGTCAAAAATTATTATATGAAAATTAGCATATTAAAATTTAATTATTATAAACAGATATTTATGACAATGGGTATTGATAAAGGAAAATCAATTAATCTATATATATATATATATATATATATACACAAATGTTTATTATTAATAATACAATTTTTGGCTTGTTAGTAAATAATGGTATAAATGTTCGCGATTCTACTTCGATGAACCTAAAAAATAATGCGTGAATACGATATAGGTACATCTCGTTAGATCATATGTTACTTTTACGTTTAAACTCCACTGCTAAAATGTCCATGCACATCAACAAATGTAAGTGGAAAATATTTTTATCCTATTTTTTCTACCAACTTATCCCAAAAGTTATTTCTTAAGGTCATCCACCTGTATCTATAACTGACATTTTATGAAATTTATGCATGACATAAAGTTTTTTGTTCCGCATTTTTAGTACCGCTAATAATTATGTCTGTAACTATTGAAATTACTTCACATTTAGCTTTTTGTATGATCATATTGTTATATTCATTAATAGCATTAGTTTCATCAGGCCTGAAGTGTTCAGGATCTTCTTTTTATAAAAGATCGATTTTATTAACTTTTAACAGGAAAAACTACCATCTCCACTACCGACCCAAAACGTTAAAAAAAAAAATGCCAAATAAACTTAAAAAAAAAATTAATTTTTTTAAAACTTTTTCTTTATTATTTTATTTTTATGTAAAAAGGGTATTAATAATAATAATAAAAATCTATTTGGTCACCCTTGACCAGACTTGTCTGTTTCGATAAGATAGCCTTGCCGGTGAAGGGTAAAATAAACTGTTTGGTGTTTAAATTATTTCCGTTTCCAAATTTCGTGTGCATTATTAAAAACATATCAATTTTAATGCTTGACGCATTACTTGTGTTAGTTTATAGAAGAGTAAAACGTTCACGAAAATTATTGTGATCAACTCGTTTAAAATGTTTCACAAAAAGAATTCATACAAATAAAGCGATGTCCGCACCTCACGCGTAATACTTACGATAAATAATTCAACGCGCGCGCGCGCGTGTGTGTGTGTGTGTGTGTGTGTGTGTGTGAATGGCATTTCGTAATATATGCAATATATATATATAGGTACAAGTACTACGTATATTATTTAATATCCGTCCCGCAAATGAGCATTACACATCCGGCGACAGTTTTATTGCCCTTCGCTTGGGGATGTTTTCGTCGAATATATATTATTTGTTTTATTTCCGTAATTGTTTTCGGAAAAGGAATACGCGTGATGTATACATTTTTTAAGCCGTTTTTTCCTCTTTTTTTTTTTTTTTTTTTTTGTCGCATTCAATCCAATCGCGTCTACCGTTAGAGACGTGGTTATAGTCTAACGTTTCCGACTCCCCCCCCCCCAGCAAAGTCTACGTCGGGCCTTAATTTATTGTCCATATATTTTCCACCCTCGCGCAAAAAACCTACGCTGTCTACTCCGAATTTTCTCTTTAAACCCGTGTATATACGTCGGCATCGTCGTCGTCGTCGTCGTCGTTGTCGTTGTCGTCTCCCCGAATGAATATTTTGTGCTGCAGTGTTGTTAAAAAACAAAAATAATAAATAAAAGAATAAAATAAATAAACGATCACGCGACCGTAAAAAGATTAAATGGAAATCGAAAATGCCATTCTAGTGCGTGCGCGGTGGAGACGAAATCGCGAGCAGCACGTGTTCAAATGACCTTAAAATATTAAATTTGGAATACTGCACTCCTGCACATATACCTGTATTATACACGGAAGTATACGTATATATATATATGTATATAAAATACCCCTTGGGACTCGAACCTTTATGCTTTTACGATTTCGTATAAATATTATTAAGGTATTACATGTTATATATATATATATATAAAATGTCTCATTTTCGTTTTATTATTACGTTGTACAAACGAAAAAAAAAAACGCTGCCTTGTCATACGTATAATCCTAATATTATTCTTTTTAATAGGACATCGGAAATATTGTATTATTATATAGAGAATCAGGCGTTACGGATCCCGGAACTTATTTTGTAGTTAAAACGATTGGAATTCGAATGAATCGGAAAAAAAATACTCTGATACCAACAAAATATTATTACGTTACTGACAGTATTAAAACTAACACGAATTAAACATCTTTCCGTCCACATAAGGGAAAAATCACCTTTCACTTCACAATTAGCAATGATAATTTTAATTCTACGCCACTGCGTAACCTAAACGCTGAAATTTTTTTTTAAATACTCCAAAAAGTCCTCATAACACATTTGTTTATTTTTTTAAAACTTACTGAAAATCAAATAGCGGTTCTGTATCGAGTCCGATACGGTTTTCCCAATAATCAATAATTTGAGGTCCCCATACTCATTGTAACTTTTTGTACAGATTCTATACATTGTGTACTACCAGGTGCACAATTAATGAGAGGTGAGAAGGAATTTGATAGACATCTCAATTCGCCATTAATTAAAAATTGGCTTATTGAAAACCGAATAAACGACGAATATACATTTGAAAAAAACTATTTTTCCAAACAAATTTTGTTGAAACTTGATAATCTGTACGACTTGGTTCCTAAACTAGTGTAATTTGTAGATCAAACATTGGAAATTAAACTAAAGGCCAACCGCTAATGTTCATATTTGTCGAATTGAAAATTATAAAACTTTTCTCCGTATTATAACATGATATGTACATATACATCTATCAATAATATTTTATTGTGCCAAAAACAGTAAACCGAATCCGATGAATATTGAGATAGACCCTATGAAAATTTAGTCCATTCCCCAATTCCTATGGTTAACAAATTTCTATCATATTTTGTCGGTAAATTAGTATGAACAATTAAAATAATAATATATTGTAAATAGTAATTTTAATTCGGAATATTTCGTTCAAATTAATACGTCATATTAATGTGTGGACCCACTTTTTATTTAAATATTGACAGAAATCTAAAGATTAACTAGTATCTATAGAATACAGAAAATTTTAACAGGATATGCGATAAAATTTCTTTCGGACGAATAGTTAAACATTTTAAAAGGATTTGATTGAAAAAAATCGAAGAAAATACGTACACATTTTATTGTCTACTTCTAACACTTCTGTTTTCTCATGTATTTTTTAATGCTGAATACGATGATTATTAATTACTTCATTTTGAAAATATTTTCGGTTATTATATTAAATATCTATTATTTCAACAGTTTTCAACGCTGTTCTTGTAGTCTTTAAGGTGTCAAATTTGAATGAGACGGTATTTGGTTCAAATCTTACCCAGTAAACTAAATAATTTGCACTTTTTTCAACCATGATTGACCAGATGTGACACTTATTACAATAATAAGAGCAGCTTTATTTTATTTTATAATTATGTTTATATTTTTTATTGTAGTTTGAAATTATTTATGGAGTATTCGTTAGTTTTAAGGGAATATATGAAAATTAATTTTCACTTCTCGTAAATATTGTATGTAACAAAATAACTTTTAATTCAACATTTAAATTCAATGATAATTATTATTGTGTATCAGTCGAAGCTCCGTTCAGAATCGTTTTATTGAAGAAATGATTTATCTTTTCTTTAAAATTCAACACACCTTCAAGAGTATCCCATTCGAGGTGCGAACACTCCAAGGTATTAATTACATACGTTTTTAGACATAAAAACATTTCCTCAGTAACAGTATTTGAAACTGCTTTTTAGGTTTAGGCTTTAGATGTTTAATGCATCATTTTCGTAGCCCTAGTAATAAGTATAAATTTAGTAACTATAGAGTAATTATATAAATAATATACAGCGCTGTAAAAATCAGATGAACAAAATGTGCATTCCACTCAGACCTAGGACCCCATACTTTATTATTTGGCCTCAAAAGTTTTATTGATTTTTTATAATGGAATCGAAAATGAATCCAATATTGTGTACATAACAGCTAGAGCTAAAACGTATACGTATATTAAAAAGCTCGAGTATAACAAATTTTCTGGAGATCTTAATTCATTTATTTTTTTATGCAGAATTGTCTAAATTAAAAACAAAAGATTTCTAGAGTTGGCCATCTACATATTTTAACCCATTAATAAAACTTCTCAAACGTCTTTGTGTACTGCAAAGATTCAATCATTGTGGTATAATTTTGTATAATGCATACATTTGAATTATTTCATGCATATTATAACACACCAATGGACCAATGTAATTACATGTTCGTGAAAAAAAAATATATATATTTGTTTTATTTTGAATCTATGAAATATTTTGAGTTTTTAATCACTGTTCTACTCGTAGCTCTTAATATTTAAATATCTTAAAATATAGGTCTCAATAAAAAATAAAGCAAGTGTCAAATTTTCAAAAACCATATTCTCTTTCAGGAAGTGGTTTCCATTTGAGAGGACTATCAACTAAAAATCACATCAATGAATGATAGAAAAAACAAAAAAAAAAAATCCTATAAATGTTGTTTTGTTAACAATTTACTCGTAAATACTAGGTACCTAATAGATTTAATTTGTACACGGAACAATTCAAATTTATGTATTACTGCAGGGTTAAATTGCAGCGAGTAAATTCTTATCGGATACCGCATTTTTATAAATGAAAAACATATAGGGATTTACCTAATACATATTATATTGAACTGTTGTTATTATGACGCCACTAGCCATTTTGGTTGGATTTTAAATTAGAATACTAAACGAAGAAAAAATTATTGTCGCTATTGTGCGACGTATTAATGTCGAGGTGCTTCCACGCAAAAGGATATAGTTGGTTCCAAAAAAAATAAATAAATAAATAAATAAGAAGAAAGTTTGGTATTAAAAGCAAAACGAGTTTTAACGAGTTGTAATGTTTACAAATACGAGCGTGAGTACTAATTTATTGTTTGTGAACAGAGACAGTACACAGTGAAGATAAGTTTAACGCGGCCGGATAAGTTGAAAACATCTTCGGCTGCGTTCGAAATCCGGAAACGTGTTTATTAAATACGGTTTGTCGGTTACATTGAAACGTCGCAAAGTTCCAAAATTTGGAAATATGCAAATTCAATTTAATTTTTCGAATGTTTTTCATTCAAATAAAATATATAAGCAATAATCACTTTGTCTCAAATTTTCCTAAAAAAAAAAAATAGTTTCGTTTCATATAATATATTATTTGTATTTGAAAATAGATATTTAAAATGTTCTAAGATGGCTAATAAGAAACGTACTAAAATCATTGATCAATTTTTATATACCCGAAAAACTGAATGTTTACCTTCGCCAATTATTTTGAAATCATTTTTTTCTTTTCATAAGAAAAAAATGCATTTTACAAATCAGTTATTTTACTCGGTTTGTATATTTCACATCGGCATGAAGGAACATTTCGAAGTAAAGCTGATTTAATGTCATAAATCGAGTTTGAAGAGGTTTAGATAAAATAAATAGAATACTGTTAACATTCATAGTTAGTTGGGTCTTTGATAGTTCCGAACTTTTAGCCTTGCCAAATTTAATGTGCCAACTTAAAATACAATATATTATATTAAAACATTGAACGTTTAAAACTATTATTTTTTTTTTATTTTTTTTATTTATATCAAAACATAAATTTTCAATTTTAAAATAACATATATTGCAACTAATTTTAAGTCGATAAAATAAAGTTAAAAAAGTAATACGGATGTCATGAAAAATATTTTTTTAATTTCACGAGTCAATATTGCACTTTTATGGTTTCTATTTTCTGAAAAATCAGTCGTACGAATCTATAAATTATTGAGAATAAGGTTTTATTAGAACATTAGCCCGTCTTGGAAAAATCTAATCAAATACGTAGATCGTAAGCTAGATTAAATAAGTAATTCAAAAATTGACCTAATATATAACATTTTCTACTAGGCTAATTTGAAGAAAATAAAACGATAATTCGTAATCCGATTAAAATTTAACAATATTGAATACTATGATACATCTGTTTATTTTATATGTGCGTAACATACGACGTTTAAGATATTTACACTTGACAGATATCAATGGAAAATACGATTTTAAACATTTGTCTCATGATTTTGCCCATTTGTTTTCAAAATTTCAAGCATGGTTCTGATCGTTAAAATCGTAAAGAACATTGGGGTAGACACCATATGTCCGGTACTTAAATCATAAATGCATCTATTATAAGTCTTTTCTTTGTTTGAGATTCGTGTACGTTTTCACAAAGGACACACCGGAAATGCACGTCTATAAAATTTGCCCTAAAAATACGAGAACTAGTGTGAACGTATACTCGTGGGTGTTTGTTTGTGTTTATGCTCATGTAAGATATAAAATCAGACGTCAAGGAAAGGTAGAAGAAAACGGGGAGAGTGCGAGACCATTAAAAGTTTAACATTTTTCAAAAGACCACTGAGCTTCTTAATTCCCAAAAGCCTTTTTTGTCCCCTCCTGAACGCTCGCCTTCGCATCGGTCTTCTTTTTACTTCTCCCTATCCACTCACAAGTACATATATACTTATAGGATTTTTCACCCCCTCCCCGTAATTTCACCCCCATACACAGAGCAGAAATGAAATGGAGCGGCTCGTCGACTCGCCCTCGTGCTATTATTAGTATCCGACACCGTTACCGCCACGGCCACTCGAAAGACCTTCACCGCGTGCCGTTTTTGTTATGAATATAGAAACATTATCAACTAGGTACCTAATTAGTAGTTAAGCATAAAATATTCGTAAGGTATATTCATCATTACAAGGCATAATACGATTGGTCTTAATTGTTTTTATCGCGAATAGGAACCTAATATATATTATAATATATATTTTACTTATTATTTATATTATTTTATTGATTTATTTGCATTATATTATTACAAAATGATATTATAAGTCTTAAATTATAAATATCAGACTAATTTCTTTCGTGTTCGATACGGTGTGATGGAAGTGCTGACCTACGAACTATAATATAGATACAATATCTACTAAATGATATCACATTAATACACAACTTATTATATGTCATTATAATTTATGATCATAACGAATTGTAATGAAAATCTAAATATTAATATTACATATGGTTTGAACAAGTACGATTTAAAAGGCTATTTATCACACGATAACACTAAATTAAGATTAAAAAAATTCAAATCTTAAATCAAATCCTGATTATGAAAATCAATTTAAATAGAATTTTGATTTTGACAAAGAGTTTTGATTTCATTTTGAAAAATCTCTGTATAATAATTTTGATTTTTGAGTTATCAGTTTTTAACGATTGTATTTTATAGGAATATGTTTTTTTGCCATAATTCTATTGTAGTTGTAATATTATAATATACATATATATGAATATTTATGTTAACTACATTACATGTTTATTAATTATTATTTTAGTTTTGCTAACATTTGACATAACATGTGATTATTTCAAATTTAAAATAGTAGCATGCGTTAATTTTTATTCTATTAGAATTTACAGTCTATACTCCCATATACATTATCTAACCTAGTTAAAAATGGTTGTTGTCTAGTTATAGAACAACTAGTTGATTGTTTTCTAGTAGTATATTTTCAACAACTTATTTTATTATACGCTTCATTACAATACTGAAAACTGAAACATTTAAATCCATATGAAAAAAAATGTGTGCAATATTTAATTTAAATCAGAATAAAAATTGTATTAGTTAAAATGTTTTAGAAAATATTTCTTTTATGGATGATATCATTTTTTTAATGCGTTGTAGGGACGATTTTTAAGATAAAGGTTTTTTATTTTTGAGTCTTTAATTTTGAAGAATTTAGATTTAGATTCAGAAAATATTTTTTTAAATAATTTAAATATAGGATATTGAAATTCTCTCATGCGATAAATTCCTGGATTTAGAATATTATTTTTAAAGGACATTGCCCAACTCTACATGTACATTAACTAGTTCTTCTAAAAAAGGGTTCTGCGTGTCTATTTTTTGGACTATCGAACGAAATAACGTTTTTCGAACTTTCTCAATTCCTTCATCCTCGACGCCATGGAGCTCTGATTATTTTTTTCGTGCATAAAAATTCGAACAGTTTAAACAGCTTAAAAAACACGAACACAGGAAACAGATTTTTAATAAATTTTAAATAAAATTTCGATAATTTAATGAAAAAACTAATACAGCACTTCACCATCACGTTATCTAATGAAAATTGCGCTCGTGTCGTAAATACGTTTTCATCGTAAAAACGATAATCGTCGTCATTGCATCCTTTCATTGCTATTGGATTTAAGTCGATTCTATGAATTAATATAAAACTGCACCAGTGACGTCACGCGTTTGTGTCTCCTGAATAATGCACGTCACATAGAAACATAATAACATTATTTTTGCAGGACACGCTATTTCGAAATAATTACAAGTGATTAGCGCGTAATATCATACCCGTAGTGAATTAATTTAATAACTCGCCAATAATATCGTATAATATTAATATTGTAAACTGTTATTGATTAACAATAATAATATCATTTACAGTGTTCGTTTTTGTTGTGTCTATTGTAAACGAATCACGGAATATATACATTTATAAATTCCTCTGAACAATACACATTTCAGTTCAACACGAAATTAAGGATTTTAAAATAAACTCAACACTTGTTCAAAAATCTAATTTTTCAGGAACGTGAAAAAACTGTGTATAATGTATTTTCTACACGCTTTTCTAAGGCGATATGTGTCGTTTATCAGGGAATCGGTTTCATAGCATTATGCAGGTGAAACTGATTTTTCGATTTTTGAACAAGAGCTGTTTTTATTTTGAACTTCTTAATTTCATCTGTAATTCTGATGTTTTCACTATTCGGAAGGGGATTTTTTTGCAGAGATTACATTCCCGTAACGTAAAAGAAAAAAAGTTCGCTATCGGGTGTAATTGGTAATAGAAGGTTTCAATGTACACACTATGTTTAAATTCCAACAAATATATCCTTTATTTAGAGTGTTCCGTATTTCCTACAGATAAACATACTACAGATAAAACATCACCGTTTCCAAAAAAACATAAATACGCTTTGAGTGTCCGTTAAGAGACATTAGGCAGCGGACACTATAGGTTAGGTAAATTTTTAGCAATATTCAGAGGTATTCGCTATTCGAAGGAGAATTTGATTTATAGTGATCAAGTTCTTGTTTTCATATAAAAAAAAAATATAAAATAAAAACGTTCACTATTGGGTGTTGTCCATTATTCTAGACAATGGTGAATGCAGAGGAAGACTAAAAGAGTTTGTGTGTATCAAATAATATTTTAAGCAAAAAGTTTTTGAAAAAATACGCTTAAGAGTTATTTGTCCATAAACTTACTTAACCATGTTTGAACGAATTCGGAAAAATTAAATATAATTATAGTAAAATAAACAAATAAAATGATCATGAATATTCCGAATAAACATTGAGAGGAAACCTAAAAAACGAACGAATAAAAATGCATGTGCATTTCTTTAAACCCTTGTAAATCTCATCGACTGTCTGTCAAGAAGACAACATATCTTTCTTTATTATTTCTACAACAGATAAAATAACATCTTTGTCATCGTCCTTACGTACCCTCGTCAGTCGATTGTCGAATAATGGACGTGACATTTTATATTATTATTGTCAAAAAACTGTAACGTCGAACTGTGTTGAGCAAAATAAGATTTATCTAGATAAATAATTTATTGTTTTTTATCTTATCTAGATGGATTACGAGACTTTCATTTGATTTACTGCGTAAATAATAACTAGCAACTTCAAAGACCAATAAATATATTTTAATTTAAAATAAAAAGACAATAATAAAAACTTATTTAGTACGTACACATTATAGATATTTGTATGGATTATCAAACTGTTTCTTTGTTGTCAACAAACAAAGTTTTATTTTAATGTATTTTTTAAACATAAAACAGCATTTTTATAATTATTATCATTTTTATTTTGTGTAATACTGGTATGGTATTGATTTTTCAAAATATAAATCACTAATTATGAAATGGAAAACAATAAATTACTAACAATACTTAGTATTTTTTTTAACACAGTAATTTATAGATAATGTATGATATAGACCAAAGTATAAATTGGAGTGAAAACTTTATTTTGCATTTAAACTAGCTTTTAGCCATTTGCTAAATTACGAAATAAAATTAGTATTATATGAGATAGGGGATAAAATTAATGTAGTTTTACTTTTTTTTTTTTTGCTACGCCACTGGGTTTACATATAACGATCTATGATTTATTCTTATATTTATCTTTTTTTTATTGTATTTTTATTCTCGTTATGTTATATTTGTTATCGTACAGTGTATACTATACCGGTAATGGTTATGTCTTTGATTTTGTTTTCTTTAACAAATAAGTAAATTATTACCAAAAGCTTTTAGGGCCCGACATGGTTATCAAATCGGTGTTGCTCTGTTGAACAGTTACTAAGTAGAGAGTATAAAATATCTATATGGAGGTATCTGATATATCGAAAATAAAAGTAAAAACTATAGTGTAATGTATTTAGGCGATGTCGATTTTAGTTCGAATGTTCGCCTACATCACGTTGTCTCGTTCACGTGTTCTAAATCATCACAAACATATAAATTCGCTTATCTTAATGAACATTTCATGGAGACGTTTTTATATTTAAGTTTTATGTACGATTTTTCGTTAAATGAAAGCAGTGTCTTTGCTAGACTCAATGAGACCCTGTGAACAATGACGAATATTATTTTTTCGTTTCTATAAACATTTTTAATGACACTAAAAATCGACCAAAAGTTTTGACTGGCACATTTTTAAATTTTCACACTATAAATTTCTAAGAGCTCGATTAGTGATCAATTCTCTCATTAAACTATCGATAATTTTTGAAAAACTGTTAATTTATACATAATTATTAGTTCGAATTTCAACCGGTTTTAATTTCTTAACTTGATTCTAACTATTCGTTGTAATAAGCAGATGTTTATATTAGAAGTACGCGTGATTATTGTACTTTAATGTAATTATATAACTGAATATCCAATTTTTAGGGAATTTTACTTTTAATAAAAAAAAACTATATGGGCCATCCTAAGTATTTTTTTACCGTGCTCAATTGGAATATACTGTGTAAGTATCAATATCAAATTTAACGTAAAGCATAATATCTAGCTTTGTACGTTGTTTAACAAGAAAGCAGTTGAGGTACAGCCTGTTCGTTAAAAATGAAAACAAATCAAGCTGTACGTCATTGGCACAATTAGGATAAAGGACTTGGTAGGCTTACATGTTTATTTTATTGTTTTAGCCTCCCCAAAGGACATTCATCTTGGAAAATTTTCAAAATTCTAGAAGGATCCTGAGTGATTTAAAGCAGGGGTATTACCATCTATCATGTACATTAAACCAGTGATATTTGAATAAATGTCTATTTTTAAATGCCACGTTTTAGAACGACCTAAAAAGTCGATATTGAAAATCGTTTTCAAATATTCAATTAATAAGAAATGATTATTATTTATATCGTTTCAATTAGTTCAATTACTACGCAAGAACGTGTAATTCTTTACATTCTAAGACAACCCGATTGCAAAAAAACATCACGTGGGATTGGACTCTGTTTATTCCAAAAAACTTTAAAGAAATTACAATCTCGTTAGATTTTGAAATTGTTAAAATTCACCAAAAATACAAATATTATCATTTGAGAACCTCTTAAGTTTTATTCGATACTCGCCATAATATAATTACATTAACGAATAACGGTTAATATTCGTTTCGGCTATTACTTACAATTTATTAATTAAAATCTCAGTTTTTTTCAAAAATATTTTTAATACATTATAAGAAATTTTTTGCTTTTACACTTCTATAGTCGATAATAACCAAAAAATGCATAATAAACTACAAAAATTTGCATTTTAATTTAAATTATAAAAAAATGCGTTTCGATATGTCTTAAAAATTTCTAGCAAATTTGTACCTATATGACGATATTATTCGTGTTTTGATTAGCGGTTTATTAGAACTCTTGCGATTGATTTTGCAGCCAACTGAATTTCTACACAAAAAAAGTATAATATTATTTTTACGTGTTTATTATTGATTATTATTCGTCGTAATTAGCGAGTAAAAATTTAAAAAATTAAAGTCTGTTCTATCGAATTTTCTTTAATGTATTTCGAGTATTATTTTATTTTCATTTTGAATTGTGTTTAATGATTGAATGTTTTACGCGATCGACTGATCTATGTATGTATATTTATATACGTATTATTACAATTAATCAAATATATAAGAGTGATAAGATTAGGCCTTGACCATTGCCATCTACCTATATGGGAATAAAACAAGCATTAATTGTTAGAATACATCTCGCGCACGTTAACCTCCACGCAAACAGTACATAATAATATGACGTATTTATATAATGTACGCGATAAATAGGTTATGAAGCACACAAACACCGCGAAATCGGTATTATGCTATAATGATATTATAATATATTATACATAATATACAACGCGTGTATTGTTAAATCATCTATCGATTCATACGGTATTATAATATTGTTATGTTATCGCGACTGATTAACAATAACACGAGTGAAAATAATAATAGAATGTTTACGATTGGACACATTACCGTAGAATGTGAAAACGGTTAAACTACCTAATAATCTAGCAGAAATCATTCAAAACGACGAACCAATTTTATCGGTATTGGATCGTATATTGAAGGTCTCGGCATTGCTTCTACAAGCTGTTAGTATTCAAATTATAACCGTTTGTTATGAGTCATAACTTTTGACCATCATAACCACTTGGTCACGTTAACTAGAGTTGAAAATAAAAACAGTTTTTATTTACGAAAACAAATAAACGTTTTATTCATTTAAAATTCTATTCAATTCAAAAAAAAAGTTTGGGACAGCTTCTTTAAGGTACTGAAACAATTATGAAAAGAAATTTAGATTGTGAGTTGTACTACATTTTTTATAGCTATGTGGAAATATTATATAAAATGATTAAATATTCAATTCAAAATTAGGTACAGTTTATATGGATAAATTGTGAACGTTTATTAAATAATACAAATCATATTTCATGATTTTGAAGAGACCATCTGTTTTTTTTTTTTTACTTGTTTAAAACGTTTTATATTAGAGTTTTTTTTATAACACTTCACAATCTTGATTAAGACGTTAATTCTTGGTGAATTTAAAGAAATTATGTAAGATGATTGCAAATTATACGAAATTATAAATTCGTCGATTACACGAAATTCGCTGACAATATATTATTGCGATTTCGTATTATCTCGAAACGTTGTAAAATACATAATTGAACACATTTTGTAATATTTTCAGTCTTTGTGGATCAAATATAATATGTATGTTCACTCGAAATAAATGTCATAACGGGAAGAACACACGATGTATAAATGTCTTTACAGATTATTTACATTTTCGTTTTTGAATGTCGTGTAACACATAGATTATTTTTTTTAAGTCGTTAATTTTAAACAACATATTGTATTATAATGAAAATGAATATTTTAAAACATTTTATTTTCGAATACAATAGAAAACAATAATATTGTGCTACTTATTATGCTAATGCATTTTTGTATAAACATAAGTTCTTGCACAATATTAATGTTTTTTTTTTTTTCGTATAGCCTGTATCTTACATACATAATAATATTATCGTCGAGTTCGATTTTAGGTCGTTAAATCCGATTTGTTTGCACTGCGACCGACGTCGTTGTAAACGATTTTCACTGTTTAGCGAGCGCGTTTATTGGCGGTGCATATTAAACGACCGTTTTACTCGTCGCGCCGATTGCACACCCGTTCACCGACCGCGCCGCCGCGGTTACACACTCGAAACAAATTGTAAATTTTTAATAGTCCCTCCCCCGGCACGCTACCATAAATAAACCGCTATTATACTACTGCTGTGCAACGTCCCGGACGTTTTATCGCGATGACGCGATTTTTTATTACAGCGTATGATTACAAACACACGTACACTATATTATTAAACATACACGTTATTATTATTATTATTATTACACGACGACTTTTGTGTTGTCCGCAACAGTTATTATATATTTATTTTTTTCGAGTGGGCAGGGGCAATTTGCGAAACGGTTTGTGGCTGAGCGAGTGGGCGCCGGATGAATGTGATTTCCGTTCGAAAAATGGCGAAAACTATGTAAGAAAATTATCATTGTTATTACGGGAGGGGGGGGAGACGCGTACTCCGGGTCACATCTATGGACGTGAGCTTTCAGGGGAAAAGTATAGCAGCAGATCTAAAATAGGACGAACAGGTCCAAGATGATATAATTTAGGTTTTTTAGCTTTGATTAAATTTGCTCCTAATCAACAATGAACGAGTTGAAAAAGGACATAATTGTACTCTAAAATATATGAAAAGTTTTTCTAAGATACAACGATACTTGTATAGATTAGTATTATAATAATTAACAATCACAATAACACAATAAGAATGAATCGAATTCAGGTTATTTATTTAAAGCTTCAATAATTTGTGAAGTAACTAGTTAAGTTACTTTATCTACCTACTTCCTAACGATAAATATTGTTAAATACTTAATTTTATTGTCGACTATTAATTATTATCAAACAACATAAATATTATTCATTATGAAGATAAGAATAAAACACACTTCAACAAATTTAGCGTCTCAATCAAGATTTATTCATCCACAGTTCCTTTAGACCTGAATCTGCAACTAGAGAAGGAGTGGGAGGGGATTTACTCAAAAATATTGAACAAACGATTCTCGTTTGAATCGAATTTGACTTAAATTAATGTCAATTAAGTAAAATAATATATATTTTACCTATTTCGACGTTTTAAATGCTTCTAAAAAATAATATATTAAGATGACAAAAATTATTTGTCAACAATAAAAATATGTATTTACACTATGTATATAAAGTAGCTTGTTTGACATTATTTACTTTTGGGACAAAACATTTAAAATGGTATGAAATAATAATTAAGACAAATTTGTCAGTTTTTATATGATAAGAGTAATTTAAGCCGTTATTCTAATAGTGTTATATCGTTATTACATAGTTATGTATAGATACCTACTTTTATAGTTGAATAAATTAAAACAAAAAAAAGTACTATATATCTAAATGGTTACAAAAAACAATTAAAAATGCATACCCATTTGATATAAATACTGCAGGAATATGGAATTTACCAATGACCCTCTTATTCCTCTCATTGCCTTGTTGATCTAACGTTGGTCTGACAATGGTTAAAGTTGAGAAGGAGTGGAAGCAGAGAGATTTAGTTCTTTTATATCATTGACAGGAGTACAGAACTTAAAGAGTGTTCCCTTAACAATTTTTAACAAATTTAGGTAGGAATGGTTGGAGAATTATATTATCGATCACCGTGCAATATGCATTCGTTAAAACATAATATATTTAAAAATGTATTGTTTGAATACACAAAATTTAGCTTTTGTTTTGTAAAACTTCACCAAATTAAAATTGGGTTTTAGAATATTTGGAATACTCGTAGTTAGGAATTAGAATCTCCCAGGAAATGTTTACCATTTTAAGCCCTGTTTGCACGTCTATATGTTTCTCTCGTAGTTTACGAACACGTGAGACGTTCTAATGCTAACCTAAACCAAAAATAGTTGTACGCACTCTTATGTGTTATCGGTAAAAACTTTTTTTTTTGGAATAACTAAATGGTCTTGATTTTACGACAACAATAATTAATGATAATAGTCGGAAACGTTTCGGCGACAAATGAAATTGAACAATTAATTGAAAGCATTGTGAATCCAAACGGCAAACAGACGACCGATTTTGTACTCGTCGTGAACATAACACTATAAATGCATGCGATTATATAATACGTTTACGAATGCGAGTGGTCTTTTGTCTGCGAGGCCGAAGCAATGATGGAAATTATTATTAATAAGTCAATAAACGTCGTAGTAATTGGAAAACAATCAAAATCGCGTTAAATTAGTGTATGCCGTATGCCATACAAGCTAACTATAGTGTGTATCGATAATGTTATTGGGAATTTAATGTGTGGAGAGAGTTAGACATTTTTCGTACTCGCAGACGTCGTTGTTATTACCAATTCAAAAATTTGAAAATGTGTTTATCAATAAAAATCGAATTCGTCATTATTTCTCGTAACAAAATGCAATATGAATGTATTGGGCTTTGCTCATTGATTATTCATAAATAAATAAATAAACCAATCTCTATGCGACTCGAACCGTCGATAGACAAATACTTGACAAAATTTATTATCGAAACACAATTTTTAGCGGATTCGGTTTGAAATATTCTGTTAGAAAATTACTTAAAAAAAAAAAAAAAATAAATTTTTGATTTTCAAAAACTTCAAGCCCAAAATAAGATCTTTTTATTTTGAAAATGTAATCGAGTATAAAACTATTGTTAATGGTCAGGTATTTTTAGATTCAATATTTTTTGAATTACGACTAAATAACTTAAATCTATTCGTAAAAAGTCTAGTTTACGATTGCTTTTATTTTCATGTAATTTATTAGTACACGAATTCGGAGTGTTGCTGCAAAGGTTGTCTCATAAACATAAGATTTTAGAAGACCATTAAACAAATTTATCTCTTTTTTTTAATTTACCTTTGGCTTAGATATTTCAAAAAATATTGACGACAATGGTGTTTATGATTAGTTTAACTAACTCATATATTTACTACGAACTCACCCGACGGCGTATTCGTGGATGAGGAGACACATTTCTGTATCCGTGAAAACTTTAGAGGAAATCCAAAGCTGTTCGGACTTGGGGGCTTTAGCGCGGTAAATCAAAACCGGCGGCATGCACAACTAGGAACGCGATGAATTTCAGGCCCCGCAGTCTCGTGTGAATACAGACGGACGGTCGTGTGAATATACACGCATTTGATTTAAAGACTAATCATGCGAACTTTTTCGCCGCTCCGGAAATAAATAGACTCCGTCAGTCGTACACTGCAGCACACATAAAACGCAACCGTTTTCCTCGGCAAATTCCCAAGCCTATCTCTCCCCGTCAGCCACCCCTGTCCCCTCGTCTACGGGAATACTCCGATAATTTCCCGTGGGACTATTTTTCGATTAGGAGGTGTGCCCCCACCCTCCCCGTACATATACATACGCGTATTATACGTATATTATATATAAATATAAATCTACACGCGAGTGCCGCTGCATTCCGTCGGCCGCGGTCATACGATACGGTCGACGATATCGCTGCAGGCCACCCCTGCCACCTGGGATGAAAAAATTAAAATAAAAGAAAGAGCGGGCGAGAGATAATAATGCAGGTATGTAAATGGTATAGGAAGTTCTCGTCCTTCGTCCTTATCCGTTTACTCAGAGGTCCTGGGCAGGCACTACAGGCATAAGTGTACCTACATAATAGGATAAAATAATACTATGTACGTCCACGTCACATGGAATTAAGTAACCAAGACCAATGTTATGTTAAGAATTTTTAACCTAACCGTTCAAACCATTTAACTTATTTTCTTTTTCTTTTTTTTTTTAATAATCAATAAAATAACTTTTTAAAACAGGCTACTATTGCATAAGTTTATCATTATTAAATAATTTCTTCTTTCCTTATTGAATTAGAGAAAAAATGTTTTAACGAAGCTCTTTTGCCCATCTCCACTTCGTGGTTGTTGTTGTCATATAAAAATTAAAAAACTTAAAAAGAACTCCGGTAAATGCAAAATAATAAATACATTTTTTTTTTTTTTTCTAATCGTTGACGCACTGTTTAAAGTATTTTAAGCTGTACTTTGCAAAAAAATTAGAATTTATGCGTTATGAGGGATAAAAAATTGGTTGAACGTGATTAAAAAATCATCCTGGATATGTAAAAATATACGGGCGCGCGCGCGTGTGTGTGTGTGTGTTTTGTACGAGTCCGACTGACCTAAAAATAAATTTTACGAATGATTTTACGAGTTGGTCTCATCCACATTTTATTATCAGATTTTTTTTTCTTTTTACGTGGTGTAAAATAGAGATGAGCGTATACGAGCTGAGAAAACATACACGATATCTTTCGGCTAACGCGATTCCCAGCTTTATTATACGTGGCTAATACACTTTGGTACCGTTATAGAAATAAAAACGGATTTCAGTCCACGAAAATCCTCGGTTTGTATTCCGTTTTTGTTTTTTAATTTTTTTCTTTATCACACCATTGTATTTAAAAATAATAAAAATTAAAAAACTTAATAATTATAGTTAGATAAACAAAGGCCATGCTATAATATTGTTCATCACGTATAATATGTCTTGTACAATCACATGACTGCTATAATCCGTTGTAAATACCCACTCAGTTTTATAGGAATGAGTCAAATTAAACTTAACATATATGACCACCTATTCACTCCTTAATTTTACAATTTTTTGTAATTAAATGGCATTAGAAAATATTTAATTAATGATTTATCGTATTTCGTTAACTGCCCAGCAGCTAATCAAACAAATAAAAATCTCATTTCCAAATTTTGTGTGCACCTCTGACTACACTATTAGTCTTGTTGAGAATCCTTTTTAAATACACATTCAAATACAAATTGTAAATTGAATTTAAAATACGTATTTGTATTTTTATGAAGAAATTTTTTTCAAAATTCTAACACTTGAAAAAATATTTCAAGTAGGTACTTTTCAATTACAGTTATTAGCTCAAAAAATTGAATTTTTCTTGAAATGGGATTAGAAATTTATAATTACTTATGTTTATATACACCATATTATACGTAAATAATACGTAATAATTGTAGTAGTATCATCAACTTTGTTATAGTGTTTATGCATAGTGTTTCATTGTATAATTTATGTAGCTTATTAATTATAGTTTCATTTAAATAAAAAAACGTATTTAATATTTTCAAACTTTAAATATTTAAAGAAAGTATTATTATTATTATTATTATTATTTTTTTTAAAGTATTAAAAATATTACGAATATTAGAACTTGAAAATTTATTAACATTTTAGAATAGCATTCATATTTCTCAACGTGAGTTGTTATCGTTTATTTTCAGGTTATGGTATTATCGACGTAGTCACGTTGCCTATAAGAGCTAATATTATTTGTATATTTTTATAGCTTTCACATTTATAGCACATTCCGGGGTATCAGTAAACTATTATTTCTTTATTGTAATCAACTAGTTTTTCGGTAGTACTTTATTAAAATCTAAACACGAAGCAGTTGATAGTTGTAGTACAATTTGTGTATTTATTACAAAAGTAACACATTATTTTATAAAATGTGCTTCCGGGGTCGTTTTTCAAAGCAATTCAATGGTTGTTTTCGAATAAAATTCAATTTTCAATGAACTTTCAATCATCTAATGAGCAAATATTGTGTTCTTTTGAGATTAACAGAAAAAAAATGTATTTTATATTGGACTATGATTTAGGCGACGTGTTCACGACAAATATCATATTATGTATGATTATATCACAAATTAAAAAATAATTAAAACAAAATATACCTGTTGAAAAACCGTTACACGATAAGCTTTTATTCGACATAAATGTATAATATTATTATACTGTTTAAATGTAAATCCCATGATCATTATTTTAATCGAACTTACAAGTACGAATCCATTACAATATTGCTCGATATGCGTATTGGACATAAATGTTAATTAATTGTATGACAACTGATGTTATTTAACAGATTATAATAAATCATTAATGCGTTCGTGCTAAAATTGTTCTAAATATATACAGCCTGTATAATACAGGATGTTCCAGAGTACGACTTGACAAATGCTCAAAAACCTTTGTTCTATTAATATTAAAATAGCTCTTTTTTTTTTGAAAATTATTCTATAACATAGTGCTACAATAATAATAAATAATTGTACTTTTTTTTTATGTTAGGACTCAAATTTTTAAAATTTGAAATTTCGTTGTACAGTTTTAGACAAAATTAAAAATAGGCATTTTGTAAATCTGATTTTTAGAAAAATATTGGTGGCAATAATTATAAAACATTTCTGATTTTGGTTCTTATTTTGTTGCAGGTACGTATCCATTTTAGTTCGAGTTCGATTTGGAATGATCCACGAAAACGTTGTTCAGTTACTGTGTAGCGGTTTCATTAAAAAATATTAAGTAGTTTTTACTTACACTCGAAAAAATTTATGGAGGATTAAAAAAAGGTCTTTCTTAAATATAAAATAAAATGAAAAATACTATTCCAGTCATTGACTGAAGAACACATGAAGTCAAAATAAATATTTGTGTAAGATTTAAAAACAAATCTGTAGAGTACGAGAAAATATTAGATTTAGTCAAAATTCAAACACAACACGTTTATAATGATTTAATAAACTAACAGTTTTTGAAATTTATTTTACTGCCGTAAGTAATAATATAATATAAAATACAGTATAATATAATATAAAATAATACACAAGCGAGGCAGTGGTGTATTTGAGGGAGGGGTGATGGGGCACTCGCCTACCCCAAGAATTTTTAAATGATAATTATTTCTGTTCAATATAATTGGGTAATACCAAAAATATACAACAATTAACCAGTGGTGAATCTGAAGCTACACCAAGGAAGAGGAAAATTTGTAAATAATCCCATCACAATTTTTAGCCCCTAATACAAATTTGTAAAATTTTCAAATCGTAGCTTGAAATAGTCTTTCATCAGTCATTCATCAGTCTCTTATTAATTCAACATTTTTTAATACTGTAATAATACGAATATGTTTAAAAATCATAATTATTTTTGCCTTTTAAACTTTTGACTATCATCGTGCCTCGGATAGCTCACCATCCTCAGTTTCCTCAAACTTATTAAATAGACTATGTGACTATGTTGTATTCATAAAATTGACAATGTGCTAGTTTTTATGTAAAAATAATCAAACTTATAACAAAAGTAAAATAATTGGATAATACATAATATCTTATATCTATTATTATTAATGAGATATTTCACAAAACATAATGTATATTAATTTGATTAAACCTTGTTACTGAAAAAATCATTGTTGTCAATGACAAAATGAACAAATTTCAATACGTTTTTTTAGATTTCACTCGAAATAAAATACAAATGTAAATTGAGTATTTATTATGTACTCGATTATGTACAAGTATAAGTTACAAATAACATAAAATTAATAGTTAAAACAAAATCGTTCTTTTCTTATTTGTTAGAAAATGGTCAACGGTAAATCAAACGTTTATAAATATAATATACTTTTTGTATTATATTGCATCCCAATAAAAAAAGATAAGCCCAAAGAGGGAGTTATCTTCCCATCGCCTCCCCCTCGAATACGCCACTGCTATTGACTCAATATTTTATCGAATCTCAGATTACTACATACTGTGTGATAATATTTGTCTGAAATAAATATTATACATTATTCAAAAGGGTTTAGTAGGTATTTTTCAGACATTTAGGGATGTATGTACATAAATGCCTAATATTTATTTGAATTACTTTTAAACCATTTTTTTTCTCAGAGTGATAGCCCTAATAGTTTTATAATAATAATTTTTTTATAATATTTAATAAAACAAAGAGTTTAGACAAGAAAGCCGGACTTACTTTGCACCAAGGATATCCTTCACTTCTCAGGTCACATACTTTTGAAGGGTGTATATAATTTTAAAGAAACGATGAATCATTTCTCTAATAAGACGATTCTGAACGAAAGAAGTTAATAATATAAAGAACAATAATAGTCGTCATTTTCAACACACTCACCAAGAGTATCTGACCCGAAGAGTGAAGAATATCCGCGGTGCGAAGTATGTCCGGATTTCTTGTCTACACTTTACTTTAATTTACTTTTTTTTTTTTTTTTATCTAATATATAAAGGAAAAAAAATTAGATGAAAAAAAAAACTTAAAAAAATGCGCAAATTTTTTTTTCACATTTTCAAAATTTTCTTGCGCCAAAATTCTTCTCTTATTATTGTCTATCTATGTTAAAATTTTCACAGAGTTCGCATCAAAAAATTATGGTTTCCAAGTTTTTTTCAAATTTTGGGTGAAATTCAAAAAATGACCTCTCTAAAGTATCAATTAGAAGACAAAAAATTCGGTTTCAAAACGTAACTGATCGAAACTTTTGGTTAAATAGATCTATATGAAAAAGTCGAGGAAACAGTACATAGAGAAAAAAAAAGTAAATAAACATCATTTTAAAAACTCTAGCTTCTTTACTTCGTTCAGAATCTCAAATATTAAGAGGTGTTAAAATTCTCACTGCTTAAAAGGCCTTTTTTTAAAATTATATTAGAATTACAAAATATTTAATAATTAAGTTCAACGTTTATTTAATCACAATGGTAAGTTTATGCCTTATGATGATGTTTCATTGTCATTTTAGTTTGAGTTAAAACTTCCCTATTCAATATTAGGTACATATATTATACATTTTACACTGAGGTTTTTTTTTCTGCATTATCGCAATTTTATTTTTTCCTGAATCATCAAATACAAAAAAAAGAAAAACGGCGAAGTAATAACTTTGAACAGGCACTTATAATGAAAAACTTCAAAAATATTCTTCAATTTATAAAAAATTCTTAGAATATAAAAACAATATATACATATATTTTATTTATTTATTTAATCAACTGACAATATTCCATAATTTAAATCAATGATATACAAAATTGTTCCACAAGACTGAACTTTTCTATCGCCTTAAAACACATCGATCTTTATTTTCAAACGGTTTATCATTCATCAGTAAAACATAATTTTCTTGAATACTTTCATTATTATTTTATTTTATTCTATTGCTTTTTACGTATTACACAAAATCAAACAAGAATTAAAAATTGTGTAAAATAAACGAACATAAATAAATATTTAAATGAGTGATCCAGAATAATTAATGACTGAAAGTAGAACTGCAGGAGAACAGGATATAAGGATTAAGTCGAGAAACAAATAATCTAGTGAGGATCAGATAACCTGATGTTCACTGTGAAAATTAAAAAGACAATAAAAATATTATACGGTCGAAGTCTTAAACTATAATAAAATTGTATAAATTAAAACGTCATTTTATTTTACATCAGAGGTATTTGTTTGTTTTTTTTTTTTTTTTTTATGTTCAGAATAACTAAAGTATTATTGCCATATAAATATTTAATAATAATAAAACAATTAAAAAAGATAGTTCGTTAATAGATGAACCAAATATTCTAATAACAATAACTATGCAGCTTAATAAAATAATAATCCATCGTTTTTCCTTATATACTTTAATGACTATGTGACTAGTTTCAGTGCTATCGGTCTGAAATAATATTTATCATATTATGACGTTATCGATAATAATCGATGATAATTTTATGACATGCGTTTTCCTCGAAAAAAACTGTGGTTACGTGCCGCAAAAACGTCAATTGTATCATAACGATGACGAATTATTTATAATTTTTTTCGATTCTAAGTGGTGCGAAGAAGCTATTGGTAATAAATTGATGTTTACTTTCTTTTGGAAACATTTATTTTACTTGAAAGTGCCCTCGAATAAGGACGTTAGGCACATGTTCCCGGTAGAATATTCGAATGGTATGGTATTTAAAAACGGTAAATTTTCAAAGTTCTCAACTGTTTATTCTTAAAATATGGAAAATTTTGAGGAAAACGGTAAATTATGCCTTCAACAAGATTTTCGTGAAATTGATTTTAATAATTTATAGTCGTAGGTAACTCCAAAATAAGATTTTATATTTGAATAAAAACGGTAAAATATGTTGTTTAATTAAATTAATTTTAGTTATTAAATGGTTACTCTAAAACTAATAGGTAGTTCTAGAAACTTGAAATTTTCATCATTATCAAGAATTATTGTAATACAGAGTATAAAAATTTGACCAATTTTGGAATAAATATATATATTAGTATATAAATTATTATTATATATTAGAACTTATTTACATCATAGAATAAAAGTAAATAGCCTTCAGATTTTTACTTCATAATCAAATCAATTTTAGTTAAATACCTAATATTATTAATTTAACGATTCTAATGCTTTAAGTATGAACAAACAGGCTATACATTTATATTTTTAATCATAAAAAACACTGACTTCCTACTAATTATTCGACTTTAACCATCTAGTCAAAAAAAATCCTTTTTTTCGTTTTGTTTATATCATCCATTTCACGTCATTTTATACCTAAGCTGTATATTTTAGAAATATGGGGTAAAGAAATCAAGTTTTTTCCAGTTTTTAATTATCGGTGACATGATTGCTAGAAATTATGATTTCAGATACAAAACCGGTTATATATGGCATTTTTTGTTTTATGTAAACGCTTACTGGCAAATTATGTTTAAATATACCTACTACTTTAACGAACAATAATTTCAGACATAGTATTTTGATATACCTATATACTATAAAAATAGTTGTGCTATAAATTTGAAATTTTCTCCAATAATTATGTTTACATATTTTGTATTCTCTAAAAGAGTAAATTGTCAATGCAATATTATTAACTAAGTTTCGCTTAAAATCGTTGTCTCGAGGCGATGAGATTTAACTTTGTTTATCGATATTATCACAATCGACTAATATTATTCTTCTAACTCGACCGAGAAATGTTTTGCGTGTGTCTGAAACCGGCTTATGGTGTTCCAAAGCTTTATTACATCAAATTGACTCGGACCGGTTGAGAAAAATTTCCCCCAACCCAACCTAATTAAGCACGATCTAATGCTTTATAACATCAGATAAACAGGACTTAAACCGGTCGAAAAAAATGTTATTCTTTGGTAACCGTTTCGATTGGCGTTAAGTAAAAAAACTGTTACCTTTGTTGGGCGGCGCGGCGTACGGATTCCCAGCGCCGGACACGCAGACGCTGCAGGCCGCGGCGATTAGTGCGACGACAGCGGTGAATCGGACCAAGTATTCGGTAGCGATCATGATTGACGACGAAAACGCGGTTAAAAAATTGTGCAAATAAAAATTATTATTATTATAATAATCGATCGGTGGCGGTGGGAAAAAGAAAAATGTAAATTTCACGCCACTGAATGAATGTGTGTCGAATGCGCGTTCGTCTCACTGACCGTTGTACGCTCTGCGGTCACTCTTATTACAATGACTAACGAGCAGAGCACACCACGACGACGACGGACGCGTATAATATTATTATCGGTTGGATGTGTGTTTGTGTGTGTGTGCGTGTGCGTGCGTGACACATAGGTGTACTTGTGCGTGCGTGTGTGTGTGTGTGTGTGTGTGTGTGTGTGTGTGTGTGTGTGTGTGTGAGTGCTGCGATTACTTACAAAATATGTACGTCGTGTTCTCGGATAAACACTAGTGTAAACATGCAGACATACGCGCGTACGTATTTAATAATAATTTTTATTGTTAATAATTGCCGTTCTTTGTACGCGGCGGCGGCGGCGGTTGCGTCCGATTGCTTGCGCCACTGATAAGAGTCCGACTGTAACACACACACATACACACACACACGGTCTAGGACAGTGTTTCCCAAAGTGGACGATATCGCCCACTTGAGGGCTTTAGAACCACCCAAGGGGGGCATTGAAGTTACAAGCTCGATTGAGGGGCATTATAAAAGTCGGCAGTGACTGTTTCAATGTGACTATTTTTCATTAAATATGTGAGTAATATTTAATTAGACATTACTTACTTTTAAATAGGTGTCATACTTAATAATAAATACACATTTTATATAATGATTTATCGTATTGACGCTGATAACTTTATCTGACTTTTAAAATATATGGACTAAAAAAAGGTACCTAATTAAAAAAAAAGTAATTCAAGGGGGAGGCGTTGGGAGATTTAAAACATTAAAAGGGGCGTTGCTTAAAAAAAAGTTTAGGAAACACTGGTCTAGGAAGATAAAGTCGACTATTAGATTATTAAGTCGGGGGCACCATTTCAATATTTTCTTGGATTGAACTAAATATCGACCATAAATATTATGATTATCATTCAAAATAAAACTATAGTTGATTTAATGATTTCCTATGATCTTTCGTAGCTCAATGAGCCTATAATAATATTATATTTCATAACCACGTGTATTTTAGTGTTGTATTATTATGTATTTGAAATCGGCCCGTATTAACTGTTTTAAAGAGTCTAAAGTAGGGAAAATACACACTTTTGCCACCCTCAAATGACGTCTTTGCTTCTAGTAGTCGGTAGATCGTGGTAATGCGGGTCATTGCATGTCAGATAAACAGATAATATAATAATATTATTCAAATAATCGATTGCATGCGTTTATAATATTATTATCACGTTCAAATGTCAGGGATATTAAATTCTAAATGGAACGAAGATGCTAATGTTGTTACAATGATAACGTTTTAGATTCTGAGTGAAGCAATGAAGCTAGTGTTTTTACAACGATGTTTGTTTTTACTTTTTCTTTATTGCAAGTATTTTTTTCATATCAACAATTAAAAAATTAATTAAATATTTTCATAATAGTAAAATTGTCTTATTTAAACTGCAGTTCCACTCAGTAAAGTTTAAGTGAAGAAATTATTTATTGTTTCTTTAATATTTTATAAACCCTTCTGTGATGTATCTTATGCGATGTATAATTCAGTTTTTATATTTTCCTTTCATTTTACGTCCCTTTTTTTTTTTTTTTACTCAAAAAAATTCTCGGATCATTACGCGTAGAATGATTTAACGGCAGAGAATTTTGTTTGCATAGGACTTAAGTAATTAAAAAAGTTAATTTTTCAAAATTCCCAATAGTTGTGTTATGCGTAAAAAAAATTGCCGAAACAATGAGAAAAAACTGCAACATATACGGCAAACGAAATCTTCAAAAAATTTAACCGGTTCTATAAATACAAGAATGATTTTAATAATCTTGTAATAATTTAAAATTAATATAATAATCAAATTAATTAATTAACATAAAAATATTTAGTAAAAATAGCTACTTAACCCGTAAACTGCAACAAGTGTTCTTAGTCCAGAAACAACGAAAGGGGATGGCAAACCAAATATTTGTCCAGGGCCTCGCGCTAGAAGGTTCAGAAGCCAAATATTTTAAAATATTTACAATATGTAAACAAGATTAGATTATTTTTCCACATTTATATTAAACTACACGTACACATTATCATCTAATACATATTTATATTAAAAAATATTGTATACTCATGAGTAATATGACATAAAATTAATACAACATGCATAATAATATAGTATGAGTTCATAATATTAAATGAATAAATAATTTTAACAGTGTTAAATATTTCTAATAAATGGCATTAGCAAAAAATCAAGAATGCAGACCACAGCATTATGTATATATCATATACATATGGGGAGATTTTATTGTAAATAAAATAATAATATTATGTACATGACGTGTAACTTGATAATAAGATTTACTTTTCTTCAAATTTAAATATTAAATTATATAATATAAGTAGGTATGTAAGTTCCTCTGCATACTTAATACTCTACTACGTAATACACATACATATCTATAACCATCAATAAAAGTTATCATTTCGTGAAAAGTGCTATTTTTTCAGTTTTATCATGCGTAATGAATAATTACATCTACATTTATTGATGGTTGATTTGTTAATGTGAAGTGTTTTTAAGCAATTTATTTTTAGATGACGGCATTAGTTGTTAATCATAGTTATATTTGATTAACTGTCGTAAAAATGTAAAACTGACGAACTCCATATCTGTAATTCTAAATTGTGTAAAACATTTTTTTAATAAAATTACATTTAGATTAAGAGGGGGGTGAAAAACAATTATGTTTAAATTTTTATCTTTTTATATGTACGTGTTTTTTCATAGAAATACTTGTCCAAAAGTTTCGACCATTGATATTTTGAATCGCAACTTGTTTCTAGATAGTACTTTTGAAAGGTAATATTTCAAAATTCTCAATACTTTTTATAAAACTACCCAAAATTTTTATATAATCTAAATGAGATATAAATTTGTTTTATGGCATAATGGACTCAAATACAAAAATTGTTTGTGCATATTTTTGCATATTTTACCATTTTTTAGAAAAATATTTGACAAATTTGTATCATATTTAAGCATATATGACAAATTTACAGCATTTTGAGAATGAAACAGAAACATTTTTTTAGAGTTTAAAGCACAAGCACTACATTTTAGTTTTAGATTCTGAAAAGAGTGGAGAAGCTAGTGATTTTAAATTGATATTTATTTAGTATTTTTATGTACACTTTTTCTCATAGAAATACTTGTACCTAATAAATATTTTAACAAGCAACTATTTTAATCAGAAATTTGTCATTTATTTTGGGAATATAAAATGAATATGGGATCTTTGTAAAGATTAATGTTAGTGTAGACTTGATAGAAAATAAAAAGTGTTTTTTATTTTATTTTAAAATATAGGAAAGAAGTCTGGAGGCCCAAACTGGCCGATCCTGGTTATGACTAATGGAATATACGATTTTTAAATAATTATATTATTCAATTATTCAAATTACTAGCCTAGGTCATGACAACTACAATGCAATAAAAAAATAAAATATACTTTTATTCATTTGGTATTAGATGAACGCAAATCTGTGGTAACGAATCGTTTTCGAATTAGATACAAACTGTTTACTAAAATCCCAATATTTTTAAATATTTCGAGCTGCACACTATGTCTTTTTTATATTTTGTAGAAACTAAAATCCTTATTGCACAATATTAAGCAACGACTAACCAAGTACAACATGCTTATTTTAATTGTCTGTGTAAGTGGCGTCCGATAAAGTTAGGAGAGACTGATCTGATAACACATTATTCTTCTTCCTACGACAATGACCACGATAGTACAAAGTATTATTTATTTTAATATTGTAATAATAATATAATCACAAAATTGGGTACTTGGGAGGGCATCAAGGACTAGCTGCCTCTGTCAAACATACAAATATACGAAATTCGATTAAAAATTGAATTAATAAAAAACATAAAACACCTACGTGTAAACGTGACGGTCACATTTTGGTACGTAGTTGGATATAATTTCCCAGTGATACACGGACGTTGGCAATATTATGTATATTTAATTAATTGTTGATCTTTGTACGCAACCGATAAGTGGAGAATAATAAATAGGAGAGACAAATATTAAAATTCTTTCTGCAAGGTGTCGCCACTGTCTCAATGTCGAACAATGGGAGATAAGTATAATATCTAATATAATTAAACGTAATGTTTAATTTAATTCATTCCATAAGGTTAACTTGATGAAGGTTTGAAGTTATTTTAAAGATAATTTTGCTTAAAAATTATAATTTTTGTTATAATCACAAAAAAGTTAATTTTTTCTCAGCCAATTTTATATTCCACTATTAACTGATGAAAGGAAAAAACAACAATTGATGTAAAAAAAAAAAGTGATAGATAAAATTACAAGTAAAAAATAAAAAATACATTTCACATTTTAAATTTTTTTTCCTCAAAATATTTGTAATACCATTCTCTATATTTATTTAATTTTTCATAAGTTGGGATTAAAAAAGAAGTTTGAAAAAAATTTTCGTCAAATGTGAGGTAGTTTCTCCCAAATTTTGGAAAAGCTATTGAGAATTTCGAAAAATAACCTCTCATCACAATATAATAATAATAATAATAATAATGATAATAAGCTACATTATAAAAGCACTAGCTTCTTTTTTCCACTCAGAATCTGAAACTTCGTATTTATATTTCAAATAGAAGGCATAATAAACTATCAGAATATTTTTTTACTAATAATATTTTATTCTTGAATGTGAATGGAAACCTCTGAAAAAGAGACCCCGAGAAAGACCTAGGAAAAGATATACCTACCTATGTATTTATGGAAATTCAATAGAATATGGCAGTAGATAAGTGGAAAAAAGTGGTTCACGATGGGGATTTACCAGCATTATGTTGTTAACGAGCAAGGAAAAAAATATATGAAAAAATGTGATATTGATTAAAAATACTGTGTGAACGTTAATCTAAAAATTTTAATGGACGAGTATTTGATAAACATAGGAAATAATGATATAAGAAAAATATTATTTTAATTGTTAAAAAAAAATCCAAAACCAACTAATAACTTTTATTTTTGTTATAATATGTTTATATTATGATTTAAACCTTTTGTTTTCTATAAACACACAAATACTCATTTTGATAATCCATGATAAATTAATAATAAACATTTTCATTTTTTCCGGGTACTTTTTAACCGATAATTTTTTTCTGGTATTTTTTTCCGGACACCAATTATTTTAGCTATTATCTTTGAAATATCAAATATGAGTTGCAGTAGCCACAATGTAGATTATAATTATTGTAAAGCAGAGATAGTATAAAGTATAGACATTATCTGATAGGTTAGATTATACCTATTCTTATGTGTAAAAATTATTTTACAAAATGTGAAGGATAATAAGGACATATTATGTCTGATGTCATATACTTAAAAAAACTCCATGTCATCTCAAGACTGTCGTTCAAAATTAATATATACTTAAAAATTTAAATCTACAGAATGTTGCTCCCCATAGCGCATTACCTACTTGACATCAATTTTACAAACGCCTTAATTGATGGGTTACTCGACGCGCTTGTTCTTCTTTCTCTAGTGTCTCTTTAAATTCCTTCTCACCTTAAACACAATCACGCAATCAATATCCTTTTTATATCCCGTGTATACTGTGAAAAACAATACATTGTCATTTTTCACTGAGCTCTGCATTTTCGTGCTAAATAAGCAAAAATTCTGATCACTTTAAACACGGCTTCTTTAGAAATTATGTCATAGTATGAATTAACATAAATTTGAGTAAATCACAGCTTAAAAATGGAAATTTAACTAAAAATGTAAAATAAAAGTTTCACTAAAGTGTCTGTTAAATGTGTACTTGTAGTTCATTATCTTAGTGGACGAAAATAATAATGAACTTTGCATTTAAATTTGGGCTCTTTCAAAGCAAATATATTTTTATTTAGCTAACTTCACAAACTAAATATATCTAAATAGTTCCAAATACTGGTGACCAGTAGCGTATTTATAGCGCCCATAGGCTAAATTATTCTGGTATCCCCCCTTATTAATGCAATTAGGGAATCAACAATATTCGGTAAAAACTTTCTTTT
>JAIPRM010000162.1:38528-69864 GCA_025469315.1 Stegophylla sp. TES_Ste_2020 | reverse complement strand
ATGATGGTTTTCGAGTCGTTTATGTAAAATTTTGGGTAGTTTTTTCCAAAAAAAAAAATGAAGAATTGAGAAATTCAAAAAATGACCTCTTTAAAGTACAATCTAGAGGCGAATCGGGTTTCAAAAAGTTATTGATCGAAACTTTTGGACAAGTATTTCTATACAAAAAGGATTACACAGAAAAAAAAAAGAGAAAAAATTAAAACAAAAAAAAATAAACATCATTGAAAAAACACTAGCTTCTTCACTTCATTCAGAATCTAAAACATTCAAGGACCCTTGAAAACTTTTAATCTATATTAATATAAACATTGCCATCATGTCAATGTAATATATGAACATAAATAACGACATCTATTTTTAATCATGAAGTTTACTATAGCAAAGTTTTAAAAAATTATCTTTAAAAATTGTATACAATTATGCATTAACAATTATACACTATATAATGCATCATCACAATGCTTACCATGAAACATGTTTATGTAAATAAATAAATGATAATTTACCAATGCGACCTGATTTATTTTTAAAGTTAAATTCTCGTTTTATGACATGACTATAAAAAATAAAAAAGGGTTGATGAATTGATTTGACAGAAGCGCTACAATACAAAATAAGTAGAGAGTAAATAGAATAACCTTGATTTAAACGTTAGAAGAGGTGTACAAATTTACTAGTCCCTCTTTGTTTAAACCCTGTCTCAATATTGGATTTCATTAATATTTTACAAGCTATTCAATTTTGACCTTGTACTTAAATATCCTGACTAGCTTAAATTAATAAAACATAAACAATTTTATGTGAATGTATGGAAAACAGATACCCTGATTTTCAAATAGTATTCTAAAACAAAATAATAAATTGACTTGAAACATTGAAATCAAACATTTATTAACAATTTAAAAATGTTAGACATATATTCAATATAGAAAAGTAAGGTATGCACCCACAGATTTTATTATTAGATAACTAGTTTTAAAAAAATAATAAATGTTTAAACCGTATTTTAAATTTAGATTCTGAAAGAATCAAAAATGCTAGTGTTTTTATTATATTGTATGTTTTTTTTTTTTGTTTACTTTTTCATTGTCAAAAAAATTCAACCTGTAACTTAATGGATTTTTTTTTTTTTTTGTTATAATAATAAATAAACTTTATAATTTTTGAGTAAAATTGATTTTTTAATATTAATATATATATGTATATTAATATTATATTTTAATTTGGAATTTTATACTATAGTTTTAGAAAAAATTAAAAATAGCCATTTTGTGAATCTTGATTTTTAGAAAAATACTGCTGCTTAAAACTCTAATAAAGGTTGATTCATTCATTTTCTACAATTTTTTTTTAAGTTTGTGAATAATTTAATAATTTTGTCAAATACATCATAATAATGGTAATATTATGAATTATTTAACAATTTTTTTGGATACTTTTTGGTGTGAGTGTTAAAAATAATGACTATTATTGTTTCTTATATTATTAATTCACTTCACTTAGAATCATATTATTGTAAAAATGATTGATCGTTTCTTTAAAATTCAACACACTCACCAAGAGTATCTAACCCAAAGAACGAAGAACGCCATGGTATAAAGAATGTCCAGCTTTTCAACGCTGGATTCAGAAACAGTATTTTAAGTAATTTTATACTAACAAATTTTACTTTTTCAGCTACAGCAAAATTAAAAATTGATAGTGAATGTAGCGTACACTATATTTTTCTTGTACCTCAGTAGTGTTACTGATTCCCTCCCAAACAAAAATATCAGTTCAATTTCAATTATTAATTAATCTAATAATGATGTTCATTTGGTAAATTTTTGATAATATGGTAGCCTTCTAGTTAATTATATCTCCCTTCCTTCTAAGCAAATATGTCAATTTCAACTTAAAAATTAATTAATACTACAATAATGATACTCATTCAGTAAATCTTTGCTTATATAGTGACCTTCTTCTCTCTTTCTCTGACTATGAAGTCATAGGAACAAAGCATGTTGAAGGTCACACACCGCATGACTTCTCCTAAGCAGTACAATGTTAACACCAACCCTATAAATGTATGCGGAGAATGAAAAGATAAGCAATGGTGACCCAGTGATTACAAATTGATCATTCGGTGTGGTCATATTTTTTCACTCATTTTCTAACCTTTGAGACGCTGAGTCATAACGTGGACTATGTTCAACACCTCAAAAATACATTTTTACCTTAATAGTTGGACCTAATAATGTATTTCTACATCAAAGCAGTATGCACATGAGCCATGACACAGTTCAATGACCATTGCACATTTAGTGGCATATTTTTGGTGGGAGTTCTTAAAAACGCGTATTTTAAGCAGAATGCCGTGGACCGTAGCGATAGCATTATATTACAAACATAGTTCAGTCTTTGATGAGTGCAAATTTTGAAGTACACTGGCTTTTACTGATTACGCCATTCAGGGGGTTCAACGGTCATTAAACAGTTTTTGTGTTGCATATTATAATCAGCAAGACAATAGGTAACTGATATTTCTAAAAAAATAATATCATAGGCTAAAATTAATATTATCGCTCCTATAATAATTATTAAACTTATTAATTTCGAATTTTTACTTAATTAAAAATTATATAAATTATTAAAAAATAAGAAGTCATGCACACATTGTTTTACAAATTATATGTTGTAATAAGATATTAAATAAATACCAAACTATAAACAAATTAATTTATTTTACAAAAATATTCTTCTTTTGCTTTGACAGTCACAAATTCATCAATGTCTGTCTGTATTCTAAAGATTGAACTATTTAGTTTTCAATTGAAATAATTTCTAAATTTGAAAGCCTGGTTTGTCCTATAGTCAAGACTTATTAAAAAAAAAAAAAAAAAATGTAGTGTTTAGATATACCATGGTTTCATTTTTAATATTGAGGTTCAACTCATTTTTGTTTCTCCACTTTATAACAAACAAATTTTTCAACCGACAAAAATAAAGTAATGAACTTTTAAAATAAGACAATATTTTTCTTTACAGCTCCCCCTTAATATGTGACCTGGGAGGTTACCTCTCTTGCACCGCCATAGCTACAGCCCTGTAAATCAGACCTTGTTAATGTGTTTTACTTGGCATAATTTTTCTAGATCATTAAGGAGTTGACATATGTATGAATTAAGAGATATGGACAATTAACAGACAATCAATACACATAGATCGGGAAAATCAATAATATAGTGCACGAATCACCCAAGAACAGCAAAATATTATATTAATTTACAACCAAACAATATGACAGATTAGTCATAATCAAATCAGTGCTTTTCCATCTTCTCAACACTATAACCTAAATTTTATACGGAAAGTATATTGTAAACCATATCATTTAGTGAGACAAAAAAATAAAAAATAAATAAATAATATAACTCTATTTTATTTGAAATTAATATAATTTTACAAGTGTAATTCATAATGAAGAGTATGTTAGTATGTTAAGTATGAGCATATCGATGAAGAGATCATCCCTTATTCAAAATAAACCAAACATTTATGAAATATCTGACTGGCAACTATCAATGGTTTATTATCAACAGTTAACGCATTTAAATAATGGCTTTAGGATGATTTTTGAGACTTTAGATATAAGAAAACACATTAACATATGGCAATAGGTATCCCTGAATTTCAAGAGACTTAGAAAATACAACCAAATATAACACTGATAGATAAACAATATGCTGATTTATTTATAAAATAATAGTTTATCGTTGTGTGATGATGCATGTACATAATAACTTAATGTATACTTTTTTTCATAGAATGTAATTCCATCAAATACTTAATCAAATACTAAATTATCAAATACTAAATGTCAGCAAAGTTTTCTGAATTAGTTATTTATATCATAAAATGAAAGTGTTACACATAACACAATTTTAGGTATTTACGTACTTGATATTTTGGTAAATATTACCATAACATTGAATGTTATATTACAATTTATGTCACTACCTACTGATTACAATATACCTAACATATTTTACAGGCTAAATTAAAATTGCTTGGTATTTAATACTCAGATGGATATTTTAATATTCAGAATTTAATAATCTAAAAAAAAATTAACAAATTTCGATAAAAGGTCGAATCTCACCACTGCCCAAGTGGTCCCTCCCTAGAGCTGCATCTGATTAAAAATGACTCAAGATCAGCAGTTTAAGAAACACTGGTCTGAATAATATCAAAGTAACCTGTAAATAAAAATAGCGAAAATTTGAATAAACGGTTACTCTTATTAGTCTGTATTTTTTATAAAGCCACAGCATATCTCAAGCAAAACAAGTATAAAAACATTTGGTCTCAAAAAAAAATGTAAGAACGTAAAATTATCCCGTCACAATAAGTTAGAGAAAAGATTTAAAGGCAAATTAATTATTGAGGCAAAAGGTAATTAAGGGTAAAATATAAGATCTATTTTATCTCATGTATCTGAAATTGTGACAGAAAAATCTAAAGAACACACACCAAGTCAATATGTTGTGTTATGATTTTGTCTCTAGGGCAAGTTTAAAATAGTCTTCCTTTTCCCTAGTAGGTCTGTGTTTGGATAAGTAAATTAAGATAAACACATGAGGAGTTTTAAAATCCTTGAATTATAATTTAACGAAAAAGTCGAAGACCAATAAAGAACATTATTATACTCCTAAATCTAAATTAGCTGGTAATTTTATTTCAGTTTTTTTAAAAAAATAATAATGTAATAATAATGGTTTAATAGATATTATCAATTGTCGCAGTTGGTATGTTGAGGTTGGTCAATAATAGTCCCGTTGGTAAAATGGTTGTCATAACTTTACAAGTATATAAGCAAATACTTATAATTACATACATAAATAGAAAAAAAAACTTTCAGACCTTTAATTTAAAGAGTAGTAGAAGTCTCTAGGCGGTTTAGAACCCATTATTTTATTTATTTATTCATATAATTAAGACCCCAAAGGAGTAAACAGAACAAATAATGTATAAGAATTAAAAATGCATGCTTTAGCTATTTGAATACAATACAGAAAAGAAGAGAAAGAACAAATATATATAATATATCTAAATTATCTCGTGACAGACTTAACATTTTTCAAAATTCAAGGTACCAAATGTTTGAATGGTAATTTTGCTCAATTTGATGGTTTGCCTTAAAATTGTTGACCATTTACAGATTTGATACCTTGAATTTCAAAAAAAAAAATTAAAACTATCATAATTTTGATTCTAAACTATCCAGAGACTTCTACCACTACTCAAATTAAAGATCTAAAACTCATTTTTAGAAACCATAACTTGCAGACAGCCATAATGCTCTCTACATTATGTACAGAAGCCTCAACAGCTGTACATGTAGGTTCACTTAAGACGTAAAATATTCAATTTTCAGCTGTTCTAATAACATTTTAGAGGCTTGTCCCAAAGAAATTTTCATAAGAAAATTGTTATGTAAATATAGAACTACATTTGGCTAAATTTTTGTGTTGTTAAATGTAGCGAGGACCTAGTAAGACTAATTTGAAAATGCAAAAAAACGCAAATTTTATGAAAATGATCATTCTCAAATTGCTCTATCTTTTTAAATGATTAAATGGATTTTAATTAATAAGTAATCACTTGAAATATAAAGAAAAATTCTATCAAACAGGATCTGTTGTAAGTAATTTTGTTGAACGATTCAATTTTGGAAACCATTTGAAAATTGTCAAAATTTTTCGAAAATTTCCGTCGCAGTCTCTAAACATACAGTCTTTTAAACTTAGCTGTTGAAATTTTTTATGAAAACTAGGCATCAAAACAAACAAATAAGTGGTGCAGAATTAAAATCGGTTAACATGGCTTCCAGATTTAGTAAATTACAAGGCTAAAAGGGCCTAATTAGGTATTTTGAGAGCTTGTTCTCAGACCTCAAGGCCCTAAAAAATAAATTCACAAGTTAATTTTTACCAGTACAATAACATATTTAAATTGAGCTGAAATTGATGGACCCTTCCCAAGTGACTAGAAAATAAAAATATAATAATATTCAGGTTTACAAAACAGCTATTTTGAATTTTTTTTAAAACTGTATAATAAAATACAAATTCAAAAATTTGGGGACCTAAAAAAAAAAAAATTATACGTTATTCCTGTAACGTAATGCTGTAATAATTTTACAAAAAATGAAAGTTCAAAATTATTAATAGAACAAAAGTTATTGCATTAGTCAAATTGCACAGGACACCTTGTAGAATATTATACTTAACACTAATTTGGAATTCAGATTGAAAATTTCTATTGAGAATACTCAATAGAGGGATACAATAAGTACACTATTAGAAGCAATGCCAATCTTATTCTTTGGTAAATAGTCTAGCAGATGAAAAATAACCTATAGGTTATCTTATAGAATAACGTAATAATAATACAATTACTGTATTCTTATGACTAGTGTCCGGATTTATATGCACTCAAACAGCTTAAAAAAGTATGCATTTATGCATTAAAAAACCTTTAAATATGCACTTAATATGCTCTTGTTTTTTTTTAATAATATGCAAAAATATGCTGTTACCCAAAATAAATGCATTTACTATATATCAATAATATATTTTTAATTTCTTCCATATATTGTGATAAAAATCAATTAGATACACTTAATTTTTTAATTACAGACATCAAGTAGCTACAACAATTAAAAAACAGAAAATATTTAATAATTTATTCAGAAAATAAAATAAATAGGTACTTAATCCCTTATCTACAATTTTTTTATTTTTTTGGTAAATATCTATGACAATAAAATAATAAAAATAGAAAATTTTATAAAAAGAAAGAAATGTACAGTACACAATTACTTTGAGAATATACCATGCCCTTATCGCAGATCCGATTATTGAAAACACTCAAGAGTGCGCCAAGCCTAAAGGAAATTATAATTTAAACATAAACTGTACAAAAATATACGATTCGTGAAGTACAATTTATTTTCCAACAACAAGCGTTATAAATTTTTAAACCATAGGTAATCTAGTATTTACAGTGAAAATATAAACAAAATAATTAGCTTAAAGAATTTTTTTGTAAAATATGCTTAAATATGCAACATTTTCAAATATGCCGTCATCCCTATAATATGCATTTATATGCAAAATTAACTTTTTCCTACGCATTCTCTGCTACACAAATCATCCACATTTCTTACTCCCGTTGAGCTGCATACCGCAATTACAAATATGAAAATGCATACAAATTCGGACTCTACTTATGACACAACAAAAATCAAATTTATGTCATAGTTTTAGAGATAATTTTTATTATAAAATTATTTAAATATCTGTACACATTACATCATTACAAATACAGTACATTATGATATTAATAATGTTAAAAACATATATATGGGCATGTAGTATGGTTAGAATAATGTACAAATATGCATGGGAATAAGGAAACACGTTTAATTTTAGGAAGGGGGATAAATAAAATAAATGTATTAACAATCCCCCCCCCCAAGACATTTTATTCTAATTTGACCAATGAGTTGAAAACAAATTGGAAATTAGATTGACTTGTTAGAACATGAGTGCTTAAAATACAAATCAATAATTTGAGGTTTATGAGATAAACGTTAAGAATTGTATTAGAAAAATTATAATCATAGGTGTAAATAGGACGGCTAAATAGTAGCCTGGATTTAAGCAGCCCCACCACCTCTTTCAAAAATATCGAAAATACTAATTATATGAATACATATATATATTTTTATAAAAGTTAACTATTAGCCCCATTTCAAAAAAATACTGGTAATAGCATATTTTGCTGTTATTGTTAATTTTTTGACAGATTTCCCACATTTTTGAAAAAAAATTTAGTGAAATTTGAAAAATTAACTCTCTAAAGTACCATTTGTGTTGGACAAGTAATTATATGAGAAAAAAATCTTCACAGAAAGGAAAAAAAGCCGAAAATACTTCGCACGATGGGTATTCTTCGCACCTCAGGTGTGAAATACTTGACGGGTGTATTGAATTTTAAAGAAACAATAAATCATCTCTTCAATAAAACGATTCTGAGCGAAAGCTTCAAATAATGTATAATAATAATAATTGGCGATAAATTCTAATTGCACAATGTTTTAAGATAAATATGATTATTATTATTAGGCTATCTCTATTATTATTATTATTAGGCTATCTCTATTTAACTTTTTATGAATATCTTCGAATAGCAATATAGATTTTCCGATAATAAACAAGCCATTATTTTTATATAACTATTTTAAAATACAAATAACAGATATATAAACTTAGATTAAACTTTATTTTTTTCGTTTTGCTACTTTGTATTGAAAAACATAAAATCAGAAGAAAAGCTAAATTATGTAGTTATATGCTAAAAATTGGAAAATATGCAAATATATGCAAAATGAAAGTTCAATATGTGAATTTAGACATCATAAAACAAATTTCTATCCAAGAATATATATAACAGGATAACCTGAAATAATATGCAAAGTCATAAACATCTTACCCTAGTAAAACTTCATCTAAGATTAATTAGGATGTCATCATTAATGACAAATATATAAATTCATCTAGGTTTGATCAGATAAAAGTAATTTAATTATTTAAAATTATTTGGATTTTTTTTTGTATCTAAATGAATTCAAAGAGTCAAGTATGTAAGGGAATTAAAATTAAAATTTTAATAACTATTACATTTTATAATAAATAAATACTGTATAATGCATAAGTACTAATTTAAAAAAAAATGTTGATGAGGAGGGGAATGCATAATTTCCATGGGCTTTCTTCTAATTCCTAAAAATTAATGAATTAAAGAGGACTGGATACGCCACTGGATGTACTACCTATTTTACCTAGGCTTATTTATTGTACATCTATATAATGAAAAAGTATAAAAGGGTCAAGGATTTTATCAAAAAAATAGGTTAATAAAACATAGGAAAATATTGTGTTCATTACCTATTGATTTTACAATTAATAATTGATTTATATAGTATTAGACAATATCATATAGTAATATAAAGTAATATTCTGAGTTACACCATTAATATTTTTATATATACTTATTCAAATATCATACATTTTTTTGGGGGGAGGAGGGGGCTAAAAATATTTTAGAGGTAATATGTCCTCCATCTATTTGTGCTAATGTGTACATCATAGGTAATGTAACACACATCCATTTTTTAAAAAAATTATTTAAGTCCCTATTCGTGATTTTTGATATAAAATTGTGGTTAAGTATTAATATATATATAAATTAATATAGTAATGTAATATGTATATAAATTAATATAGATAATATAATATACATAAATATACAAAAGGTATACTATGGTATACTATGGCAAGTCCTAAACTACACAAGGGTTATATTCCAATGTTTACCATTATGAAACTAAGTTTCTAAAATTAAATTAGAAAAATTCATTTAATTTTTAGATTCTCCTGAAAAATTTCATTTTTAGTGACTTGTGTTACTTTACTGATTGTATACAGAAATATAAATACTACCCATAGTTAGTGCATCAATTAAATTTGTAAATGAATACTACATTTTTTTAACATACTTGGCAAGCATCCGTTGGTTTGGTCATGTTTATTTTGTTCCATTTTTCAGCAAAGTATAAGCCAGCAACACAGAATAAGACTAAAAATCTAGAATAAAAATATCAATAATTAGAATAAACTGGATAAATTAAAAGAAAACTCGTAATAGCAAGAAGTATATAATATTAACAAGTATGTATGTTATAATATAACAAACATCTGATGTGATGATTCAAATAATTACTTACTTCAAGTAAAATGTATTGGTTTTATAAGAATTTATAATGGAGTGATTGGCGAAATAAATTGACTGAAAAGCACATGTTGCATATTCGGTCTCACTGACAAAAAATGACGGGTACACTATCGCCAAAGGCGAGAACACCAATTAAAAGTGCCCTCCCATCATGTACTGACTACGAAGGTCTGTGGACTGAGTCTAGAGTACAGTCCCCCACCTAACATGAGTAACAATATAACTTTACTGTATCATCTCGAAAAATCATTACCAAAATCCAGGGACTTTGTATAAAGTCACTGCTGTTTAATGTCCTTGGAGTTCGGATGTTATTTACATAGATCTTTATATTTTATATATTATTATAAGGATAAAGCACAGACTGACGGACTACACAGTACACAGTACACAGTACACGACGTCCATAGAAAAGTCGACGTGGTAATCCGTAGGATGAAGTCTATGTTTATTTAATAATCAATTTATTATACATTAATATATTATAATAATTATTAATATAATACATATTACAATTATTATAATATATTATGTTAATTATAAATAATATTATTATATATGAATGATAGTCATAGACTTGTATTCCCTTTTCAATGATTATTACGCAAAATATATTGTGTAATGTATATTCAATATCGTACATGTATAAATTACAATTTATATTTTAGTAATTTTGGATTTTGAATAATTTTGAACTTCGAAATTTTTAAAAATTACCAAAACAAATGCAGTTTAATACCTATCGGCTGTTTCGGACTAAGATATTTTATCCATGGTCCCAGTGGCGCACACCAAGTGTTTCAGGGGTGTCGATTGATACCCCCGTGAAAATTGGTGGGTGGTTGGACTTGGAACTTGTTTTTATATCTATTGTTTATTATTTATAGCAACTCAAAAATATTATGTAATTAAAACAAAATTTTTATCATGTTCAAACTCAGATTTGATAGGTGAGATGGGTGATTTCCTAAGAATTTTTATTTTCAGGAAAATTTTACTGTGCGCCACTGCATGGTCCGTGCTGATTACGAATATGTAAACCACATAGTGATGAAAACTATGTCAACATTTTTGCGTCAATGGCTCATACAGATTACTTAGGCCCACGGCCTTAGATTATGAAGTCTGGCAACTCGAAAATATATCCGTGCCCTTAATGTTGGAACCACAAATTGGTTTATACTCGTTCTGCACTTTAGCGGTTACCAACAATTGGATATAAAAAATCCTTCATATTACTAGACATAGATCCAGTATTCAAATACACACTATTCATGACACTATGGGCCTCCGCACACGAAGCTACTAAAAAGAAACTAAACTAGTAAGTGATTTGAATCACTATAAAATCACAAACTGATTACAGACGTGGCTCCGCACACGAAGCTACTCATTAGTGACCAAAATCATAAATGTGCACAACGAAATGAGCGCGTAGGTACTATACTGTATACGTACAAACAGTGATGTTTTCGTAATTTTTTTCTAGGGTATACGCATCAGTGGAGATAAAGGGAGGCATCCTCCCAATCCACTCAAACTCCCACCACAATTTTTTTTATAAATTACATTAGGTTAACACCTTCAGAGAGGGCTAAATCAATTGTAATAATATTTAGTCTTCCTACCTCTGAAAAAAAAAAATACTATTTTTATTCTACTTCCACCAACGAGTCGAATTGATCTTTTAAATTTTTGTTATAATTCCAGTTTAATTTGTTTACATGGCTTATACCGCAGCCTCGGTTATAGAGATTCTATTACAACCGTAACCGTGATTGTAATTATGTAATATAAAGCCGAGTTCTTACTACACCATATTATGATAATAATAGATTCAACTTCTGGTATAAATTATAACACGACAGTGTAGTGGGAACCCGGTTATACTGATATGAAATAAAAATATGATAATCGATTATTAATGAACAAACGAAAATTTTTCAAAAAATTTGTCAAAGATTAAGACGTACAATTTTTTTTGAAAATAGGTAATTAATATTTTTTATTTCAGTTTTGTCTTTGATTAATTTTTAAAGTATATACGTGTGTATACCCACGTATCTGTTGTCATTTTGTAGGGTATACGCTAAATGAGTAAACTGGTGCCAGGGTATACGTCGTATACCCGCGTATATCCTCCAAAACACCACTGCGTACAAAGCTTAGTTAAGTATTGTAGTGTATAGTTATAAAGAATAGTTATAAAGAAATAACCAAGAACAACCAACTTTGTAAAAGCACAAAGAATAAAATGGTATGGGCATGTGATGAGAAGGTCTAATTCAGAGTATCTTAAAGCGACGGTCAAATGGAAACCCTGCACAAGGAAGAAACCAAGAGGACGTCCAAAGAAGCGATGAATAGATGGAATGAAGCAGGATTTAGAGAAACTAGGGATACCAAATTAGGAAGAAAAAGTACAAAATCGAGAAGAGTAGAAGGAGATTCGGTGGCGGTAAAAACTCTTGGAGAGTTGTGATGCCAATGAAGAAGAAGAAATTTATATATATGTGTATATGTATTCTTAGGTACTGGTAATTTTTGTTATTTTAATTCTCACCATCGTATTCAGTGTCAAAAAATACATAAGATGCAATAAGACATTATCAACCTTCAGCAAGTGTGATTCCAGTTCTATGGAGATATTGATCGAAACTTTTGGACAAGTATTTCTATACAAAAGTGTTCACAGAAACAGAAAAAAAAAAGAAAAAATTCTTTGCATGTCAGGTGAGATACTCTTGACGGATGTATTGCATTTATAAGAAACGATAAATCATTTCTTCAATAAAACGATTCTGAATGAAGGAAGTTAATAATAAAAGAAAAAAAATGCGAAAAATTCAGAGTGCCGGGCTGGAGTCAAACCCCGGTACTGTCGCGTGATGGGCCGGTTCCATTACGACTACGCTACAATACTTTACTTGACTTTGTGGGTGAAATAGTAGGTATTGTATAATAACCGAAAATATTGAATTTTCAAAATAGAATAAAATAGTTAGAAAACTAATTTTGCATATGGATTTTAATTCACACCATCGTATTCAGCATCAAAAAATACATAAGATGCAATAAAATATTATCAACCTTCAGCAACCACGTGTTATTTATAGATATATTCTAATATTTGTCTGTATTTTCTCAGATTTTTTTTCAATCAAACTCTTGTAAAATGTTTAATTATTCGTTGGTAAGAAATTTTATTGTACCAAAATATTCGCAATGAAATTCTCTATCTAGGCACCAAATTTTAAAACAATCAGTTTGGCCAATTTTCTTTTATTTACGTTTATGTGCGTAATTTTAGGTAAAACTAACATATTTCATCAAAAATTCTAACTTCAAACGGGTATAAAAAAAAAATTTGACTATAGATTTTTGAGATCTTTTGTTAGACATAGATGTCAGTGAGATTACATTAAATTTTCAAGTCTTGATATCAAAAATCAAAAATTTTATTACATAAAAACTAAAAAAAAATGAGAAATGTCCGAAAAATGTCCAAAATACTGAACTCAAAATTGATCAAATCTTTTTGAAAATTTTATGACATGTTCTCATAGCTATTCTTAATGGTTGGTGAAAATTTGAAGCCCCTAGATGCATTATTTTAGAAGTTATGTCAAAAAGTAATTTTCAATCTTACAGAAATTTCGGTAATTGCGTATTTTGTCAATTTTTCCCTTTTTAGGAAAACCTCTCTTAAGTAACATCTGGGTACAATTCCGGTTCTATAGAGATACTGATCAAAACTTTCGGACAAGTATTTCTATACAAAAAAGTGTTTACAAAAAGAGAAAAAAAAAATAATAAAAATAAACATCATTGCAAAATCATAAGCTTTTTCACTTCGTTCAGAATTTAAAATTATAAACATTTATAAAAAGAAACTATAAGTTAATTAAAATTTATATAAAGCACATTCTAAGATTTATAAGGTAAATATGAGTCATTTTTAATCATAAGTTCACTATATTTTTTGTTTTTATTTAATAATTTAAATAAAGTAGTCAAGCTATTCAATAAGGTACACATTAAAATATGATATTTATTATTATATATTTCACCTAAGAACATATTTGTCTAAAAATACTAAACAGCTAAGAATATATGTATGAGTATTTTAAGTTTTATGCACATTACATCATTATTGAAATATTAAGTAGTTTTTTTATTCACATTTAAATAAGTGGAATATAATTACAAATATAATAATAACAAAGCAAAAGAATAAGCAAAAAGCATATATTTTTATAAATTTAAAGAGTATCAAATCAATGCAAAAACATAAATTGTGTTATATAATACAGAAAATTAACATTTTTTTTTCTGACGTCTGTTTAAAATAGTTTCAAATTTTAATTTTTCAGAAATTACAAATGTATAAATACTAATGGAAAATTAAAAATTAATATGATACACCATTACACACTTTAGTCTTTAAAATTATTTTACATAGACATCATACTACATTAGTTTGATTCGGGTTCTCTATAAGTACTTAGCAATGTAGCTTTAAAAACCTCTGGCTTCGGCCACATAAGTGCTGCTTTAGGATTTAAAGGACTTTCATTATTTGGTTCTGTAAAATAAACATATAGATTTACACAAGTTTTAAAGCTATTTGTAAAAATATCAACATTAGCAATAGTATAAGTAAAAGATATACAAAAACTAATAATTAAGTTTCATTTTTATACCATTATAAATTGATTTTAATTTTGAATGAATAATTAATTTCTTATTGCAATAAAAATTATTATTTATAATTTCTGGAAAAAATTTAATTTCTGATTTATTAATTAAGTCTAGAATACAATTGTTAATAGAAAATTAAAATAAAGAAGTTCTGCACCATAATGGGTTAATTTTTTTTAACAAAATTATCAATTATAAACATTTAAATTTACACAATCAGTCATGCATTTATGTGGGTGCCTAATTATTAAGCATTAAATATTATTTAAGTACTCCTATAAACCCCATATAACAATATATACAGTGAGTTTACACTAAGAAGTACCCCTTTATATTTCAAATGCATGACTTTGGTTTGAAATGGGGTTTCAATTCACAACTTTCCTTCTTCAATCTATACTTTAAATAATTACAGTAAATAAACCAAATTTAGATTACACTTAAACCTTTTCAAACAAAGACAATCAAAGTTTTACTTGAAAATTTAAACTAAAAATCTGCATTACTTGTATGTATACTTAGAGTACAGGGAATTTGAAAGGGATTTATGTTTAAATCAGCGGTTCTCAACCTTTTAAAAGTCAACTAAAGAACAAAATATTTTTCAACACCCCTTTAAAAAATAAATAAATAAATAAAAATAGCGTACAATTTGAAAAGTGTAAAACTGAAATCTTAATAGAAAACATATAAAGATAATTAGTATTCATAAAGCTGGGCGGGTTTTTAATCTCATTAATTAAATGTTTCGATCAATTCTTTTTGAATCTGTTTTTTCAATGTTCATTCAAATGTTCAGAAAAAATACATTTACAGGTAAGCCATGGACCGTCGTTCAGCAAAATACTTGTATTTAATTTATTTTTTTCTTTAATATTTAGGCTCTAACGTAAATATATATTATGCTCAACACCGCCCTATCATCAAGAATTGCTTGCCATCCCCCATCGAACCTCTCAGAATCTCTTCACCACACACTGGGGAGAGGGGACAAATTGAAATCCATTGGTTTAGATTATTTAGATTCTACTATATTTTAATCCTACTTAATTTTAAATGATTTACCTCCAAGAAGAGATTGTAATGATATGAGTATTGCTTTGACATCATACATGGCAGACCATTTATCTTTTAAAATATCCAAACAAATGCTACCACTTTCAAAATCAACATTAGGATGAAAACAAGGAGTAATAAATGATACTGCCGGTGGTTTGTATGGATAACCTCGAGGAAATTCCATAACTAACTTGTATTTTAAGTTTTCATACACCTAAAAATATTTTATATAAATACAATTCATAGTATATTAATCAATAATCATATGTATTATTTATTAAGTCTCTAAAAACAAATAAAAACTTACAGTTTCTTTAGGTCCAACAATTGTAGCAACCCATCTAAAAAGATTGTCGCCATCAGGAAAAGCTGATACTGATTCATCACATGACATCTAAAATAATTAATGTCATAAAAATATATTATAAAACGCCAACAAATTTAAATATAGTATGCAGGGTGTCTTAAAACATGATTTGATAAATGCAATAACTTTTGTTCCATTAATAAATTTCACATGTATATATGCGCATGACTATTTTTAATTACTGAAAGATTAAGTCTCTACCTCTATTATTTTGGAATTTCTAAACAACTAAAATTAATTTCATGGTAATAATTATTTTGGTATTTCCAGTAAATTGGTCAGTACTATTCTCTTTCAATCAAAATCTTATAAAACTTTCGATTATTTGTCTGTAAAAATTTTTGTAACCCAACATATTCGTCTTGGAATTTTCTATCTATGCACCAAGTCTCGTAAAGATTGGTTAAATCAATTATTTTTTTATGTGTGTTAAAGTGAGTAATTTTAAGTAAAACTAATGAATTCTGTCCAAATGCCAACTTTAAACAGTTATAAAACAAAACCTTGATTTCCAATTTTTCAGATTTTTTTCAGTACTATTGGTAAAACACAAGAATATGTTTGTACTAAATTTTCAGGTCTTTATATTCAGACATTAATATTTTATGAATTAAAAACTTACAAAAAACGAGAAATTTTCAATATTTCCATAATTGTGTTAGTAAACCTCAAAATTGGTCAAATGTTTTTGAAAATTTTATGAGGTGTGCACGTGAATATTTTTAGTAGTTGGTGAAAGTGAAAGAAATGATAAATTATTTCTTTAATAATAAGACTCTGAACGAAGGAAGTTAATAATATAAAGAATAATAATAGTCATTGTTTCCAACATAACCACTAAAAGTATCTGACCCGAAGAGCGGAGAATACCCTTGGTGCAATGTACGTCCAGCTTCCTTGTCTATACTTTACGTATCATCGTTTTACTTTACTTCACTTTGGTTAACTTTCTATTACTTCACATTTTTTTTTGTCTAATTAAGAAAGAAAGGGGGAAAATATAATGAGAAAAAAAGGTGTAAGAAAAGAATGTTCAAAATTTTTTTTTCATATTTTCAACATAAACTTCAAAATATTTCTCATACTGTTTCATATATATGTTTAAACTTCCATAAAGTTTACCCCCGAATTTTAAGAAAACAATTAAGAATTTCAAAAAAGGACGTGTTTTAAATACCACCTAGAGACAAGTCTGCTTTAAAAAAGTTGCTGGTCGAAACTTATAGACAAGTATTTCCATACAAAAGAATTTATAAGTAAAATAAAAATAAAAAATATACTAATTTTTTTTTTCTCTCTTCCAAAATTCTTATGTTAAAATATTTTTCAATCATGATATCGTCACCTATCTATGTATAAATTTTCAATAAATTTGAATCAGAAAATGATGGTTTTCTGGACAAATGTTTCCCTGAAAAAAATTGAGGAATTGAGATATTTGAAAAATGACCTTTTTAAGGACTATCTAGAGGTAAATTTGAATTCAAAAAATTGCTGTTCAAAACTTTTGGACAAGAATTTCCATGTAGTGTTCACAGAAAAAATAAAAATAATAATAAACATCATAATAAAAATACTAGCTTCTTAACTTTGTTCTGAATCTAAAAAGGTCATGGGAAAGAATACAACACCCAAATCCCTTCCATAAAAATGCAACTGTAGGTATATTTATGCTAAGAGTTGAATTTTTCATTTGTTTCAGTTAAAATATGTAAATTATAAATATGATAATAATACAGTAAATAATACCTTCTATATTAGTAATATCAATTTTCATTTCAAACTTAAATAAGATATAACTTTTTTACTTACCATCAATGTCATTAACTCTTTTTGTAATCTAAAATAAAAAAAAATCAAATCATATTATTTTAAAGGTTTATAAACATAAAAAACAACTTAAAGAAAACATAAAGAACAATCAAAATTTTGCAGAAATGTATAGCACACCTTTGAACAACTTTATTTGATTCTATTCTATCATTCATATCTTCACTTCGTTTCGGAGAGTTTGACGAACTACTATCGAATCTAGGGTTAACGTTTTGTGCCATAGTGTATAAAATGTAGAACTTACAGAGTTCAGAACAAAATAATAATAATATTTTATATATACAAAGGACGGTCAAGTATTGTGTAAGAGAAACTCAATTTAGATAGAACAAACTATAGGTAGATACAAATCACAGTAAAATTAAATTATTTTGGTCTTGAAAAGTAATTATTTAATTAATTCAACTTTTCAATGAATTGAAACAATGTTAGAAGATGGAAGAATGAAGCTTTAAAACACAAACTCACATCAAAGAAATGGTAATATTTTATAATATTCAATTCAACAAAATCATTAGTCACAAAACAATTTCAACAGCAGATAGACCAGGATGCAATCGATTTCAGAATTTAAGCGTTTTGATTGGTCGTACTGTTTAATCACATCCTCATAACAAAATTTAACGGACAAACCAAAGATCCCATGAACCATTATGTTTTTACTAGGCTTTATCATTGTTGCCAACTAATTTATATCGAGGAAATTAAATTTATAGTGATAAACATTTGATAACAGAGATTTATGGAAATAGATAAAAGTGCTTCTATAATTATCTATAAGTAATTAAAATATATAATATCTATAATTAATTAAAAGTACTTCTATATATTATCGATGAATTTGGAGAGAAAGAGCCAAAGATAGAGTTATATTATATGTCTATACAAAGAGTACAAAGGTGCCTTAGATAATACCACGATTTAAGGTAATATTATAATATTATCTTAAATCGTGGATAATACTAGAGAGCCAGCTCTCTAGATAATACCATGGACCACGGTTTAACATATAATTTAAATCGATAAAATACGTCTTTTATTAAACTATTGCCTACTCTTGTTAACTAATTTATTTTCAATTAATATTAAAATTAAATGATTTAAACAATAAAAATTTTATTTTATTAAATTGTTTTGTTTCTTGGTGGTACATTCAGCACATAATTTAAGACCGTGTGTACTGCCCATTGAGTAATATAGAGGCGGCGTTCTGTTTTGATGTTGATTTTTACGTGGACGAAATTTTGCAGTGTAGCCATTTGAAAAATTAAAAATACTATACCGTTAATATTTATTCATAAAGCGCTGTCATGGTTTTTATAAATGTTAAATAATTATAACTAAGGTTTGGATTTTAAGGCAAATGACTCTTTTAGATTCTGCATGAAGTGAAGAATATATAACAATAATGTTTATTTTTTTTCTGTGAACACTTTCTGTTCATTCAATCTGTGGATTAGATTAGATGTTATCAAAAGCGGGAAGACTGTTAAAGCCCCGGCGTGTTAAAGGTTAATTTTATCTTATCATCAACGTCTCGATGTATCATTCAGTTTACTATAGATAATGGCTTGTGAATCGTGTTTAAAAACGATCCGTTATGATTCTTTTATAAATTGAACCGAATATCCGAACGGGTATTTTAACCCGAATGAGCCATGATTAAAAAATGATCCTTAACGCTTGCGAATAAATAATTGAACCGAATCTTATGAACGGGTCTTTTACCCGGATCTTTTGAATGAACCGATTCAAACGAACCGAATCATTTCAATGACCCGTTATGTTTATCCCACCTCTAGACTATAGTATAGTTCTGTTTATAGTAAGTTGACCAAGCAATGTACACATCAAAATTGGCTGACAGCGTTATCTATTGTCAAATTGCCTATGTATTATTATACCACGTTAAAAACTAATTTTGTTTGTATCATTTTATTCATTTCTATTCTCTCATAGTTTTGAATTCTCATAGGTTTGTATTACGCATTTTATAGTTTTACACCACTTTGTCAAAAGTTCTTTACAACATTGATAATGTTATTTTATGTGTTATGTCTTTGTTTAATTTTAATACAAAGGTACCTACAATGGCTACAACTTATTTCAAGCATATTAATTTTTAATAGATATATTTAATTAGGCACTTACTTAAATAGTAAATAAAATGTACAATTAATACAAAAAATATATACATTTAATAAAATTTGTTCAATAAAATAATGACAAAGTTAATGAAATAATAATATCTAATATGAATTGTGAAATACTGAAATCATAAAAACTACAACAGTAGAAAGTGTTTTAAGTACCTTTTTTAGATTCAGAGTGGAGCGAAGAATGTATGGTTATACAAATTTGTGTTTTTTTTTTCTTTCACGTATGCATGGAAACACGATTTCAGGTAGAGATAGGTCCAAAAGTTTCGATCAGTAACTCTATAGATCGGAAATGTTGTCGAGATGGTACTTTTGGGAGGCCATTTTTCCAAATTCTCAATACTTTTTTTAAGCGCACGCCTAGACTACCCAAAAATTGACAAAAAAAAACGGCATAACGCGAATTTTCGTAAATTCGATTTTGTTTTTTTGACTTCCAAAATAATGAAGCTAGAAATTTTCAAAAACATTTGACCAATTTTAGTCAAGTACAGCATTTTGAAATTTCGGAAATTTCTCGTTCTTTGTTAGTTTTTAATTCATAAAATTTTAATGTATGGATATTAAAAGCTGAAAATTAATACGAACATATTTATATATATTTCTAACATTACTCAAAAAATTTCGAAAATTTTCTCATTTTCTCAAAAAAATGTCTCATTTGTTGTTAGTTTTTATGTTCTAAAATTTTTATTTTTGATATTAAGACTTGAAAATTTAATGTAATCTCACTGACATATATGTCTAATTAACCTACAAAAATCTCGAAAATCGTTAGTCAACTTTTTTCTCTATAACCGTTTAAAGATAGAATTTCGACAAAATTTATTAGTTTTACCTAAAATTACACACTAATATACATAAAACATAAAATAAAATTGATTCGACCAGTTGTTTTGAAACTTTGTACCTAGATCTGTACCCTGATCTGAGGTGCGAACTATGTCCGGATTTTTTTTTTTTAATCAAAAACTATAAAATGATTGGTTCTTATTCCGATAGAAATTTTCTTTCGCCAAAATATTTGTTATATGTTTTTGTATATGGGGTAAAATTTACATAAATTTTAGCTCAGTGAAAAATTAACCTGACTAACACACAAACACAGTATTCTAGTACCTACTTAACGTTACAACTTATAACTCGACTCGACTCAAAAAAAATTTATATTAAATATACTACTCACCCAACACTAACAAATAACAGTGGTTATTTGTTAAACATATTATCTAACAGACTATTATAATTGTATATTATCTGAAACTCCATTTAAAATCGTTTTATTGAAGAAATGATTTTTTAAAATTCAATACACCAATCAACAGGCCAAGATTTTAACTATTTGGGGCCCAGGGGCCAGAGTTTTTAGAGGGTCCCCAGGAATTGTTATTAGAGGTCCCTATTTCTCGTGTATTTAAAAACACGGATACCCGTGTTTTAAACAAAACGGTGTAAAAGTCCGTGCTAACAAAATACATGGGTAAAGGAATGTCGAAATCTGTGTACCAGTGTATTTGTTTCAGTCCGTATACTTGTGTACTTATGTTAATATTTTATATATTATTTGTCTCTTAATTTTTTTAGATTATATGCTTTTACAATGATGTTTACTTTTTTCATTTTTTTTTACATTCTGGAAAAACTTTTTCGTATAGGAATACTTGTCCTTAAGTTTCAATCAGTAACTCTATAGATCCGAAATCCAACCCAAATGGTAGAATAGAAAGGTCATTTTAGATTCTGAACGAAGTAAAGAAGCTAGTGTTTTTACAATGATGTTTGTATTTTTTTTTCTGTGAACACTTTTTCGTATGGATCTACTTGTCCAAAAGTCTCGATCAGTAATTTTTTGAAACCTAATTTTCTTCTAATTGGTACTTTAGAGAGGTCATTTTTTGAATTTCTCAATTCTTCAATCTTTTTTTTTTTTTGGAAAAACTACCCAAAATTTGACAAAAAAGTCTCGAAAACCATCATTTTTTTATCCAAACTTTATAAAAATTTAAACATAGGTAGACAATAATATAAGAAAGATTTTGATGCAAGAAAATTTTGAAAATGTGAAAAAGTTTTTGGACATTTTTTTAACAATTTTTTTCTCATTTAATATTTTTTCCTTTATTTATCGGATAAAAAAAAGTAAAGTAAAATGAAGTAAAGGCAAAAAAGCCGGACATACTTCGCACCACGAATATTCTTTGCTCTTCGGGTCAGATACTCTTGGTAAGTGTGATGAAAATGACGTCCATTATTGATCTTTATATAATTAATTTCTTTGATTCAGAATAGTCTAATTGAAGAAATGATTTATCGTTTCTTTAAAATTCCATAAACTCGCCAAGAGTATCTGACTCGAAGAGCGAAGAATATCCGTGGTGCGTAGTATGTCCGGCTTTCTTACCTTTACTTTACTTTTTCAAATTTCTTAACACTTTTATCATAATGTAAAAAACTCAATTTGAGTTTTGTTGTATTTATACACTTGAGGTCATAATTTGCAATAGGTTTTGAGATTTACCTGTTTAACTATATAATTATAGTTAAATTAAAGATAGAACAACTATGGTTTTCTATTAAAAGCCTATTAATTTTAAGTGTATAAATTATTTTAAACAAAATTTAAATACACGAGTATATTATACCACGGATTTCCAAATACTCATATGTGTATTTTGTTACACGGTTATTAATATGTGTATCCAATACACGTGTATTTCGGTACACAGGTACGTTTAAGATATGACGTGTACACGAGACCCGTGTGAATGTGTTGGTCAAAACCCGGTAAAAATCAGGAACTCTAATAGTTATTTTCATAAAACTGGTATTTTTTTCTAAAACAAAGTTTTTACAACACAAATAAAAGTTTGAATATTCCATTTATTTATTAACATTTTAGATTCTGAGTTGAGCAAAGAAGCTAGTGTTTTTACAATGATATTTATTTTTGTCTCTTTTTTTCTATAAACCATATTTATGTATGGAAATACTTGTCCAAAAGTTTCATGAAGCAACTTTTTGAATCACAATTCACCACTAAATGGATTTTTTTTTCAAAATTTGGAAAAAACTGCCCAAAATTCAACAAAAAAAGACTCGGAAACTATTATTATTATTTTTTTTGATCTAAACTTTATGAAAATTTAAATAATACCAGACCATTATATGAGAAATATTTTGGAGTAAGATAATTTAGAAAATGTAAAAAATAATGTTTGGAAAATTTTTCTAGCACTTCTTGATGAGAAATTTTCAAAACTTCAAAAGGCTATACTTAAAATTGATCAAATGAAAATTTAATTTTGTTTTTCATAATGATAGTTTAAGTATATTCAATCCATTAGATTGATAGATTTACTGTACATAATAATTTTCTAAACAAATGATAATTTTGAACACAAACCATTCGTTCCAACAAATGACGTTTCAATCACACGGCATTCAAACAAATAGCATTGGAACAGATGATATTTGAACATCTGGCCTGGATCCCTAAATTATGCCATAACTTCATACAGATAAAATACATATCATCATCATTAAATAAGATTGATTTTGTAATTAGAAAAATTATTTTTGAGAAAATCCAATAACATTTATTTTATAGCATTTTCAAGTTTGATTTAAATACAAAAAGTTCAACACAATAGATTGAACTTAAAATGTACAATATTAGCAATTTAGGCATACACAAAATTGGATTTTTAAAATCCTAAAACATCAATTATCATAAGTTTTATAATTGTAATTATAACATTACAATAAGTTATTAAATACAAATAATAAAATTACATTTTTTATATTAATATTTACTTTAATTTTTATGAAAAAACAAGAGAATTATTTTTCAGATATTAAGAATAATATTAAGTATGTTACAGTTCTTCAGGTCAACCTACAAATTATTTTGCTGTATTTTTACATTTATAACTACTCAATATTAAACATGGGTAAAAAAACAGCCTCATAGTAATTATAATGAAATGTTCCATTAACTTCATACTTTTACTGACGTTGATTTGCTTGACATCTAAGTAAGACATATATCTTTTCTTTTATCCAATCTTTATTGTATGGAGCATATGTCATGGTACTTTTTTGGTACCTAAACATAATTCATAAAAATATAAACTTAATTTACCAATTCCAAACTATTAATAGAAGTAATTGAATTTTTAATGTTTTTTTTTTAACTTACACTAAACATGAAAGATCAGCTAAATGATCAATGAATTCAAATAACTGGGTAATGTCATATGTAATAGACACAGACTTGGGATTTAATTTCTTCAAGTGTTCTTCGTAGATTTTACATACACCTACAACAGTAAAAAATTTAATTTAAACATGTTAATTCTCTACAACAATATAAATACAGTAGATACCTTCCATACAATCATTAACAGATTCGTAATCAGAATATGTTCTTGTTTCTGGTTTGGTACCAGGCTGAATCAACAATATGGTGTGCGACTAAAAATTTAGGTAGTTACATTAAGATATCTTATAATAATAAAATAGTTTACAGAATAAAAAATATGTTAGATACCATTCTGTAGTTGTCGATTTTGACTATTACACTTGAAAAATGTCAAATTGAATCACGTATTTTATTATTGTTACTACTATAAATGGTGGCGATGTAAAATATAAAAAAAAAATCTAAAACACAGAAATTTTGGTACAAACTAACGTCCAGAATCCAAATCACAATGTACACAAAACAACAAAATATTCAACAGGAATCATCAATAGACTAAACTTGTAACTCGCAATTTTGTGATAGCAGAGAAGTAAAATCAATATTTAATTATCTTCGTTTTGTTTATACCAATTGTATTTTCTACTTGAACACAATATAACCATTCAAATCAGTTGGTAGATAGCAGTAAATATATTTGTACAAAAAAAAATTATGAAAAAAGAATATTATTAATAAATTCTTAGTAAAATTTAAATTTTCACTAGATCAACTATACTAACTATTTATAATAATTTTACTTTCCATATTTTCTAATTTCTATCATTATGAATTCTGAAAAATTGAAAAAATATCTTATATTAAAGTGGTTATTTTGTGGTTATATCTTTATTTTAACCGCATTGTAACCGCATACTTGTTTATGTTGTCACCAACCTACCGAAATATATTTTGATTCTGCCATGTACACATAATGTTTTTGAGGTTATAGTACGTTGTTTAGAAAGATTAATTGATAAAATGTTTCTCAAATTCAGAGAGATTCCGGGAGCCCATATTAATTATTAAGTATTAATCATATTTCTATATTATCTTTTCTATGTGATAGTCCATGTTCCGTCTGTTCTGAGGTCTTTGTTAATGTTACCGCCAACTACCAAGTAGTCTTCCAAGTTTCATTCATTTTTGAAAACTTTTCATATTTGGTTAAAGTTGGAATAGTTTTCAAATCATGTCTACTATACTTGAAAGAATCTCGGCCATCGAGGCTGAAGTAAGTATAATTGAATAATTGATTTGATATGACTAAATTAATTATATCTTTACCTACCTATGCAGATGGCTAGAACGCAGAAAAATAAAGCAACTGCTGGACATTTGGGTTTACTGAAAGCTCGTATTGCCAAACTCCGTCGAGAACTTATTACCCCCAAAGGTGGTGGTGGTGGTACCGGAGAAGGTTTTGATGTAGCTAAAACAGGAGATGCTAGGATTGGTTTTGTAGGTAAGATTAATTGACTATTTAATGAATGATTTATGTGTAATTATGCTTATTTTATTAAGGGTTTCCTTCTGTTGGTAAATCAACATTATTAAGTAATCTAGCTGGTGTTTATTCAGAAGTAGCAGCTTATGAATTTACAACATTGACCACAGTTCCTGGATGTATCAAATACAAAGGAGCTAAAATCCAAGTAAATAATATAAATTTCAGTTTTAAATGTTATTGAATAATAATCTATCTTATAGTAAAGAAGTCATTTCTTTAGTTTGATAACTACATCACTTTTAAGTAGAAATAGTGTTCCTAAATTTTCATAATTCTATTAATAATTATATTAGCAGTTTAGCCTAGTTATTAAGCATCTATTTTAATTAGGTAGGTACCATTTTGTAATTATAATTTAGGTAATTTAAATATCTCTATGCTACTTCTTAAGTATAATAATTTTAAGATAATATCTAATTATAAACTTCAAAGAGGCTCAAAAATTTTAAACTATTCTTAGATTCTGAGTGAAGCAAAGAATGTATTAGTTTTACAGATCTGTGTTTATTTTCTGCGTGTATGTAATTACGAGTTCGGATAGAATTTTGGTTCAAAAGTTTTGAGCAGTATCTCTATCTATAGATTGGAAATGTTATCTAATTAGTATTTTCGGGAGGTTTTTTTCAAAATTCTTAATACTCTTTCCAAGCACATGCCTAGGCTACCCAAAAAATATCATAATCTGAATTTTCGTAAATTCAATTTTATTTTTTTTAATATAACTTCAAATATTATGGAGCTAGAAAATTGAAATTTTCACCAACTACTAAAAATAGTAACGCACACACCTCATAAAATTTTGAAGAACATTTGACCATTGAGGTGAGTTCAGAATTTTGAAGAAATTGGAAGGTTCTCATTTTTTGTTAGATTTTATGTCATAAAATTGTAATGTATAGAAATTAAGACATAAAAATTTAATACAAACATACTTTTATGTTATATATTTTACCTATGGTACTGAAAAAATTGTAATGCAGGTTTTTTTTTATAACTTTTTGAAAATAGCATTTTGATAGAATTCATTAGTTTTACATAAAATTACACATTTAAATGCTTATAAAAAATAATTGAGTTCAGCCAATTATTATAAAACCTTGGACATAGATGGAAAATTACACTGTGAATACATTGGTGACAGAACATTTTTTACAGACAAATAATTAAAATTGTACAAGGTTTTAATTAAAAAAAAAAAAAAAATGGAAAAATTACTATAAATATTAAATGCTATAATTAAAAATGAACATGAATTACTTTGTTATTTATTAATAGTATTGGACTAAAGCTGGACATTTAAAAAAAAATTGTGAATTTTATTCTGTCATATTATTGATAAATAAAGTCAAATCTATAAATAGCTTAAAACCCATGTATTCCTATAAAAACACCAAAATGCTTATTATATTAATTATAAAAAATTTGCAATTTATCAGTTTACAAAAATAAATTTTTATTGCTTTTTTCATTTTTATAAAGATACTTATTTCACCTCCTTACACACAGGCACACCACCATGTACCCAACTTTATTAAATAAAATTTGTTAAATATAACCAAATTAACAGTCATTATTACTGTAAAATTTCTAAAATTTACCATGCATTCCACCTAAAATTTAATAGACCTACAGTTTTAGGAATCTGCTATAATATATTTCACCTTTTTATGCCGATATAAACTTTAATCGCCTATGCAAGCTATTATTTTTTGGTCAAAAGTATTACCTTTGTCCAAATAACCATTGTCCAACTTATTACGGAAGATATTTTCTTTTCGGTGAAGTTGGAAAATTTAATTTTTATACTTTAGGAGACCTTGATTATTAAGGACCTTACCATTTTTCCATGTTTCTAATGACCATAACAGTTTTTACTGTCTCACCAAAAGAGTAAAAAGACTCCCTTTCCTTGCTGGTTGTAGTCGCCATACTCGAAGATCCTCCAGACCTCTGGGGGGGGGGAGGAGGAGGCTGGCCTACATACCTCTGGGGGGAGGAAGCTGGCCTACAGACCTCTCGCACAGTAATAAATTCATAGCCGGGTGATGTAGTTCAGAGAAACCTGCGTGAGGTGTTAGGCGGCCACTCGTCTCGGACCCTTGAACCTCGCTCGCAGATGCCCCAGTAAGTACGGGTATGATTCGAGCTTGAGAAGGGGACTCGAGGCATCCCCGTCGCTTTATCATAGTTTCCACTCGACGCTTGGACGCGTCTCCTTTGGGATGACGCGTCCATGTGCCAAATGACGGCAGACACTTTTCCATAGCTTCGGACGAAAACGTGTCCTCATCGAACGCTTTGCGTCGCCTTAGGACTGGCCAAGAGCCGCCATTCGCGTATTAAGCTCTCACCAGAGAAAGTCAGGAAATTCCGGGTGAGACAGTTAGACTGCTCACGCCTGTCACCCAGTCGCCAGGTTGGAGACACCAAGCCAACCTGTCGGAGGGAATGGAATTACAAGTCCCTCTCTCGTATGAGCGCGCTAACGTCCGCAGTAAGGCGGAAATGAATTCCTGTCTTCGAGGATGATTTGTTTCTTCGTGTGTTGGCTGAGCTCGCCTTGAAACCACGCAAAGTCTGAGAGCTTTAGAGCGAAATTTGTCCCACTGGTCGATTAACCTGAAGAACGGGTGTCCCCATATGCCAAGATGGGCCTGGGACCCCATATGATAGCTTCTTTATCTGACTGTCCTGGGCCGTGAGATTTGGGGTGCGAATGGCGAAGAGCACATATGTGGGTTTCTGGGTTCATGGCGATTCTTGAGGTAGGATTCGTTTGAGCTTTACGGATTATGTCGACAATATGTAACCTAAAAAGTTATGGAGACGGCGGCATTTCCTGGATAGCCCGGGCATCCATGCGGCCTCAGGGCTACATGTATTGTCCTGGTAACTTGGTCGTGGTTTTCAGACCTCTGAAGGACTTAACGGCCATATTCAGTTTCAGCTGGGTGGTGTAGTGCGCACACATTTTGTTGTGTATACTCGCTTATTAACAGCATAAAATTTCAAATCTATCCAACTTTTAAACTAAATGCGATAGTTAAATACTGTTTTCATCATTATTAATAGCATCAAAAACTATATTATTGAAATCAAAAATTAAAATTCTTAAGGCACTATGTAAAATAGGTAGCGTAAATACTATACCAAATTTGTCAAAATGTGAACTTCAAATACCATAACTCACAAACTATTTGTTCCTGGCAAATTATTTTTGTACCATCGTTCTCAGCGTCAAAAACTAAATATGAATCCAAAAGAAAAAATGTCCAAATTTTGCGTGGACCCTAAACTAAATTTATTCTCATTTTTTTAAATACTAAAATCAGTAATTGTTAGATCATCAAACATCTCTAGCTAAATAAATCATACAAAACCAAACATTAAATACCAAAATTCAAAATACAAAATTTTAGTTTTTAAATTTAAATTTGAATTTATTGTTGACAAAATTATATTTCTTGTAAGTTATTTTATAACTTTAGTTCATTTTAATTGAAAACAGTATTGCAAGTAGATTTTAATGCATGTAGTATTATGTAGTTTGTTTTTATAAGTAATTTGTTTAAGTACTAACATTTTTGTTTTATATTTCCAGCTTTTGGATTTACCTGGTATCATTGAAGGAGCTAAAGATGGTAAAGGTCGTGGACGGCAGGTTATTGCTGTAGCTCGCACGTGTTCATTAATTTTCATTGTTTTGGATGTTCTCAAACCATTAAAACATAAAAAGTTAATCGAACATGAGTTGGAAGGATTTGGATTGCGGTTAAACAAATCCCCACCAAATATAGTATTTCGACGAAAAGATAAAGGAGGAATAAATTTACAAACTATGGTAATAGATGACTAATTTCTACTTATAATAGACTACTTGTCTAAACATAACAATTTTATATAATTGTATTGTAGGTACCACAGAGTGAATTAGATTTGGATACTGTAAAAACTATATTATCAGAATATCGAATTCATAATGCTGATATTACTCTGAGATACGATGCCACATCAGATGATCTTATTGATGTTGTTGAAGGAAATCGTATTTATTTACCATGTATTTACATATTAAACAAAATTGGTATGAAAAACTGTTTTAAAACTAAAAGTACTTCAAACCCTTATTTTTAATGTAATATTGCTTTAGATCAAATAAGTATAGAAGAATTGGATATAATTTACAAAATACCTCATACAGTACCCATAAGTGCTCATCACAAATGGAATTTTGACGATCTATTGGAAAAAATGTGGGAATACTTGAAATTAGTTAGAATGTGAGTAGTATTATTTTTAATAAAGTTATCAATTAACAGGATTTAATCATTTTGATATTATATGTTTTAAATATTAAAAGTTTAAGAATGAAGTAAAGCAATAATAAGTTAAGTAAGGTAAAGTATAGATAAGAAAGCCGGATATACTTTGTGTCACGAGTATTCTTCGCTTCTCAGGCAAGATACTTTTGGTGGGTGTGTAGAATTTGAAAAAAAAAAAATAATAAATAATTTTTTCAATAATATGATACTGAATGAAGGAAGTTAATAATATAACGAAAAATAATCATCATTTTCAACACATCCACCAAGAGTATCTGACCCGAAAAGCTAAGAATACCCATGGTACAAAGTATATCCAGCTTTCTTGCCTATACTTTACTTATCTTTGCTTTACTTTATATTAATTTATTTAGCTTTACTTTAATTTTTTAGTTATGAAAAAAAGAAATGTTGGAAAAATATCCAAAAAATTTTTTTTACATTTTCAAAATTTTCTTGCGCCAAAACATTTCTCATATTGTCTATCGTTGAACATTATTGTAGAAACATTAGCTTCTTCACTTGGTTCAGAATCTAAAATATTATATAAGCAATAGTCTTCTTTTGTTCGATTTAATTGTATAGGCAAAATTAGTTTATTACTTTATAAGTTTGTTTTACATTTTAAATAATGTGAATTCAAGAACTTGAGAGTGATTTTTAGATTCTGAACGAAATGAACAAGCTAAGTGTTTTTACAATGATTTTTTTTTTCTGTATACACTCTTTCTTATAGAAATACTTGTTGATCAGCAACTTTTTTAAACTGGATTTGCTTCTAGTTGGTACTTAAGAGAGGTAATTTTTTGAACCTTTCCAAAATTTGACAAAAAAAAATTCAATAGATAGAATAAAAATAAATAAAAAATAATGTGCGGAACATTTTGGTGCAAGAAAATTTTGAAAATGTGAAAAAAAATTTGAAAATTTTCCTAACACTTTTCTCATAAATTTTAGATTCTGAACGAAAGTGAAGAAGCGTATGTTTTTACAATGATGTTTATTTGTTTTTTTCCTCTGTAAACACTTTCGTATAGAAATACTGGTCCAAAAGTTTCGATCAGTAACTTTATAGATCCAAAATCGAACCCAGATGGTACTTTTGAGAGGTCATTTTTCAAATTTCTCGATATTTTTTTTAAATAATGCGATAAAACTGAAAATTTTTTTCAAAAAACGGAAAAATATACATTTCCGTAAAATGGAAAATTACTTTTTGACATAGCTTTTCTAAAATAATCCAGCAAAGGACTTGAAATTTTCACCAACCACTAAAAATAGTGACGAGAACAATTCATAAAA